>VUQI01030927.1:4416-21914 GCA_015106735.1 Paratilapia polleni
TTTTTAATCTCTATTGGCACAAAATAGGCATCTAAATGTGGTCTCAAGCCTCTTTTCTCTCACTTCTGTACAGCCTATGATAAATATACACAATTTATAGCAGTTTTGAACTTTTTTCTGATCTGCAAAAACCACTTGGTTATAGTAACTGGCTTCAACATCAGATCATTTTTAACCTTGAAACCCACAAAGGCTGTGGTCACATGCACAGTTTTTTTCTGATTGAGATGCTTCCAACTGAAGATTTGAGGTTAACTGTGATTGAATAATATATATTTTTGCACATGTTTTATCAGCTCACTGAAGACGTATCTATTATCTGTTTCAGGCCAATAACTGCTGTTATTATGCTGCTTTTCATTCTTTACAAATTTGTATTTAAGAGAAACTCTCTGCATTGGATCAGCTCAGCTGGAGAGGAGAAGAATACAACCCTGTGGATTTCTATTAACCCAGAGGATATGCACAGGAAGAAGGCAGACAGAAACTAATCACATTAAATTACTGACAAGATAAAAACTATTTTCTTTTTTGATCAGTTTATGACCACTCTGAAACCAGTTGAAGTTTCAGTTGTTTTGGGTCTGTTTATTCTTCTTTCTTTTTTTTTTAAATGTATTTGAGCTTTATTTAACAAGGAAGTCCCTTGAGATTAAAATCTCTTTTTCAAGGGAGACCTGGCCAAGAAAGCACACATTACAAAGTTATTCTGACTTAAGTGTTTACATGGAGCATTGTTCTTATGTTTGGGCCTTTAAACTGATTATAATCCGAATAATAGGCTCCCCAACCATACCCAATTAGCTTTAGGTACCTAATTCTTCTGAATGTAAAGGTTGTATGGGTCACTTTGCAGTACAGTAACAAATAACCCTTTTTTTTGTTTTTTAATTTAGGCACGAGAACTCATTGTCCACCAAATGGACTGGGGTGTGTCAGCTGTTTGAAGCCATTTGACAGACACGGACTTAAAAAGGCTAAGATGGAACAAGAGAATTGATCCCAGCTGAGTATTTCTTTCAGACTAATTTGAGGACAGAAATCAATGTGATACAGAATGAAGGTGCACACCAGAATTTCTGTAAAAATGAAAAACTTAGACAAATAAAAGACTTAAATAAAAAGCATATACTTGCACATAAAACTGAAATCATTTCCACCAGAAGACAGCCTGTCAAGTGACTGGAGGAGATGAGTCCTCCTCTGCAGTTACCTGGTTGGGAGGTGGATCTAGGGACAGCTGAGGTGCCACCAGCACCAGCAGAAGTGCTGCTAGTCATGCTCTGACGTTTCCCGACTGCTGCCATAGCACCACGCAAAGTATCTGGAGGGAAGCCAATCACTTTATACCGACCCTGTCATCATAACTTAAACTGCATCACAAACCCAAAACCAACATTTAAAAAGTGTCGTTCTTAAAAGCTGAATAATCAAATCCAGTCAATCCGTTCTAAGAAGAGAACTGTGCAACTCTACTCATGCAAAAGTCAACAAGACACAAAAACGAGAAGAAAAAAAACCCTCCTCACTACACAAGAGCTACACACACACAACACAAAAATTATTGATACTAATTTCATTTGATGCTCATGCACTGAGAAACATCACAAAACAGCTACAAGTCAGCAAAGCAGGCAAGAAATTGAACTACAGAAGGTGAAACACATCATCCAGAAATAAAAAAGAATCCCAATCAATCAAGAAATAATATCTTTCTCCATGTACCTTCATAACCAAATGGAGTGGGATCACTCTTTATCTCATGCCTTTTGCTCTTTATGCTAGCAGAGAGGGGACCTGGGCAGAGGAAATAACATGCAACAAGAGAATTAATGAGAAACCAGAATATTAGAAAGATGGTTGCATTATCCCAAACCTCTTTTCAACAGCCTTTTAAAGCCCCTTTTAGACATTAGAAAGCTGTAATATTTATTTCTGTTAAGGAGCATTTTGTCATTTAGACATAGGTCTAAGTCTCTTAAGACCATTATGACTTTATAAAAAAAAAAGAAGAAAAGGAGACACATTTTCCATGCAGTAATTGGCAGTGGGGCACAGAGTTGCTACAGAATGAGAGAGCAATTAGGTGAAGAAATATATTTTTAGTTATCTTTCCAGGGGATAAATGAAAAGGATGTTTTTCTGCAAGGCCTAATTAATTACCATCAGCACATTTTTATTAGATATAATATAGAATTTATGTTGAAACCCTGCTTCGTATAGCCTGAGAATGCAGAAAGCAAAGTGAAAAATTACAAGATGTTAGCTTCTGATTGTTTCTTAACGTCACGTGCTGTAAATAAAGCATTAGCTGAATGTTGCTGCTGGCATACATAAAATTTGATATATATTTTTGTGTGATGGGAAAATTTTTTTTTTTATGCACATAAAAAAATATAGTAATGTGCAAAAGTCTTGAGTTTGTTTTTATTTTGCCAGGAAAATTGGAAATAGGTGCAGTGATTTATTGAAATATAATTATATATATAATTATTGAAATAGAAATACAGTATATAAGGTAAATACAGAGTTTGTACAATTCTAACAAGCTTGAAAGTCAATATTTGGTATGACCACCTTTATTCTTCAACACAGCGTGAACTCTCTTAGGCAAGATTTCTTGTAATTTCTTTAAGTAGTCTTCAGGAATTGTTCTCCAGGCTTCTTGAAGGACATTCAAAGCTCTTCTTTGGACATTGGCTGCCTTTTGTTCTGTTCTCTGTCAAGATGATCCTACACTGCTTCAATAATGTTCAGGTTCGAGCTCTGGGGAGGCCAATCCATGAGTGATTGTGTTCCATTGTGTGTTTTTCTCTCCTGATCTCCTCCGTACATACGATACATACGATTTGAACTAAACATTTCAAATATGGATTCATCACTCTGTAAGACCTGTTGCCACTGATTTTCAGTCCAGCTCTTGTGTAATTTGGCATACGTCAATCTTTTCTCCCTGTTCCCCTACCTTAAGAAGGGCTTCTTGACAGCCACCCTTTCCATTGAGACCATTTCTGATGAGGCTTCAGCAAATTTTCCTTAAACATTTTTAAGGACACACTGCACACCATGCCAAGATAGACCAAGTTTAATAATAACTCTTTGGGAATCACCTTGTTGGTGCAAATGTACTAATTTCTGTCTGTCAAACTGTGTTATCTCTGGCATTTTTCATAGATTCAAGTAAAGAAAATGGAACAAATTATGTGTTTAAGTGCCTAAAGATACAATTTAAAATTGGTTGTCTGTTATGTGTAGACTCAACACTGGTTCATCCCTTGAGTTAGGTGCCTTTTTTATGCTTGAATGATTCATAGGTCAGTGTTGAGTGGCTTAACAAACAAACTAACTAAAAAATGGTCAGAACTGAAAATGAGTGAAAAAGCAGCCATTGTCCAAAGAAAAACTTTGAAAGTCCTTTGAAAAGCCTGGAGAACTGTTGCTCAAGAACACTTTAAAAAATGATTAGCTCCTTGGAAGAAAAATATAAAGGAATTATGTTGAGAGACAGCATGATAATACCAATTTCTGTGTTGAAATGCTGTCTTAAAACCAGATTTTTTGTTTTTATCAGAGCAGGAAAAGCGTAAGTGTTACTAATTATATTAATGATCGCTCTGCTCTGTCCAGGATGACATAACAGTATGACTATGAGTCAAAATAAACACCACCAGAATCCTAAAAAAATAAAGCTTCTAAATGGAATCATTCATTTTATTTTATGCACCTGTTTTCCTATTTGCATGTCAAAATGTCTTTCATGAAAATGGCCTGTTTACTTTGTGAAAATATTTTTGTTGCTATTAGGAATGATGAATAAATGTACCAAAATAAGACCCATTTTACAAAAAATATCTTTAATTAATCATAATTTATATATCTCAGTTTTTAAATATGAAGCTGCATGCAAAAGAATATGTCGAATTACATGGTAGTGCTACAGATTTTCGTTTCTGTTTCTACAATATCAAGCAATATAGAGCAATATTTTTCCTTCCTTAGTGCACAGTGTGGATTAGAATTAAAAATAGAGGCCAAAAAGCTACAGCCACATTCAGACCTCCACTGAGTACTGTGGCCTGCAGTGCTCTGATCGGTCAATCTCAGCTGCATGAGGGATAATAAAAGAAATGCAATAAAAAGGGGACTGTGAGAAATTGAATGGAAATCGTTTTTTTGGGGTTTTTTTTAAAGTTCAATTTGAATTCTTTTCCTGCCTCTGCCTTCTTGAAAATCAGCGTCTCATCTGTATTCCTAAGAGAAATTGCACTTCTATTGCCACTTTTAATGTCACCCTACGTTCCAAATGTCAGCTTATCAAAATTCTTATTTCATTACTGTCGCTTAAAAAAACTATATGTACCGAATGCCTGCCCGCCGCTGCCCATCCTGTCTTTTCGTCATTGTTTTCATTCTTAGCTATTCTCTATGAGGCACATGCTGCAAATCTCAAGAGGGGAGAATATGGGGAAGCTGCTGACCAGCTAATTTGCTATTTAGCCAGCAAACTGATATTAGAAGTGCACTTCTCTCCCAGTGGATGTGCGTATGGAAGCTACTTTGGCAAGCTAATGTGCATAATGTATCCATGCTCGTAGCTAACAGAGAAACGTGAGCAAGAAACCTAATGTGAGTGGTGGGTTAAAGTCTGTATCACACTGTGAGTCAGAGCCACTGAAAACCAACAGAAGTGATACAGCAACATTAAGAATTAATGTTTATTTTATGTGTTTTTAATGAAATTACTTCTTTAGCTGGGAAAAAAAAATCATGTTGACATTATTTTTGGCAGATGTAAGATAATGCACTATAATTTAGCCCCATGTTTAAAGTACAATTACCAACTTTAAAATATCCTCAACACAAGATGGTTTTGTCATGGCTTAGAGTCACCTGAATATACTCATTGCACATTGGTGGAAAATGGACCTTGGCTCTTTCTTACAATCCCTTTTGAGCAGCTCTTGGCAAGAGGGGTGAGGAAACTTGGACTTTTAACAGGAAGAAAACCTCCATCAGAATCACACTCAGACAGGGTGGCCATCTGCCTCGACTAGTTGGAGTGAAAGGAGCGTGGAGAGAGAATCTCTGCTGAAATTTGTGAAAATAGTCATATACTCCAAACCTCTCCTTATACTTGTATTTCGCAGCATAGGTTTGGTATGGTGGACCAAAGCTGACCACTCAGTGCCATATGCTGCAAACTCAAGGACATACTGGAGTATGTATGACAGTTTACCCCTAAACACAAAAACGCTGGCAACAAACAAACATCCACATCAGAGGCCACTGTAATGATATTAAAAAATGCAAAATGTTAAATTCTTCCTTTTAGATACAGCTCACAGAGCATGTAATTTCCTGTCATTTTAAAATATGTATGATGTAGCATTCCACACTTTAACACTGCACGACTACCCACTGTAATAATTAGTATTCAACCTGTTGAGCTACACTTCAGTGACAATGCAACCTGTGTGAATAGAATTCAAAAAAAGAAAGACTGTAAAGAGCAAGAAAAAAATATGGAGGCTTGGACTAAACTGGTACCTTTTGTGCGTCGTGTAGCGAAGGAGGAGGAGGAAGAAGAGGCAAGAGAGGAGGTGAGAGAGAAGCGGCGGGGGACCTCAGCCTCCTTAGCAGCAGGCTCTATAGCCAGAAAGGGGTCAGGAAGGAAAGCAGGAAGGAAAAGGCATTGAGAGAGACAAGGAAGGACAGAGAGAAAGATTTAGTTAAGGGATTTAAAAAGATTAAAAAATGAGGAGGCAGAGGAGGTGGACAGTGATTCTGGGAGTTAAATAAATGCAAATGAAAGACAAAGAGAAAGCAGTTAAAAAAAAGTCTTCATAGTCTTAGTAGTTGCCATTTTAATAACCAATTATCCATCCATCTTCTAGGAAAGACCATAAAATCTAACTGAAACAAAAAAATAACAAAACTAATTCTTTCGAGAGCCTAAGATTTTATTTTCTGCATGTAGTTTAGACATTTCAATGGAAAAAGTCACATTGGACTGATAAAGTCAGGTGAAAGTACAAGGATTCACATAGAAACCTGTTAGTCATCACTAATTGAATAAATGTGATTTCTTTTTTTTTTTACCTGATGTAACACCACTGCAACACAACAGTGGGATAGCTTTCACTAATTTTAAAGGAAGGTTTCTATCATTTGACGTGCCTGCCATCTAGTGACTTAAATGTGACTGGGGGTAACTGTCTTTTAAAGCTGCTCTCTCACTCCTCCCTCCACCTATCATTAGTGTCATTAGGGCGCCCGTGTGGCCGTACTGCTGTGAAACAGAAAGCACAACCTGAAATCAAGTCACGTCTTCCTTCAAATATGTTAATATACTTTAAAATGTCAAGAGGGCTTCAGTACCAGGAGGTAAAATTTAGTGCAATGCTTCACCACATATTTCTGCCCAGCTACTCTTTGTCTTCAGCTGTCTATCACCTGCTGTCAAATCTTGCCTCTTCAACAGAACTCCATCCCAGTCTATTCGAAATCACAGTTGTCTTGTTGCAGTGCAGGCAGAGGTAAGATGATATGGACATGAACAGATAAAAGCACAGAAAGGGGAGTGGATGGAGATGTGGTCTTATTATGTGAGATACTGCGAGCACTGCAATGCACAGAGAGATCCACGCAACAACTATGAGACACACACTGGCACACTGGAGAGAAAGAGCTTAATTAGAAAGGGCAGGTGCTGTTGCTGTTCATGATGATGATAATTATCATTATGATCAGCATTATCATGACAGCAGTAACAGATAAAAAGAGCAAACAACAGATGATGATGTTGACAAAGATGCCAGTGGTGATGATAAAGATGGTGATACAGGTAGGATAAAAGAGCACTCGGCATATTGCTGTTACCTGCTGGAAGAGACCTCCTGTTGGAAAGTCCTTGCAAGGTGAAATGCTTCCTAGCATTAACAGCCGAGTGGCCTGATTGGCTGGCTGAAGCATCAACTAAGCAGCAAAGCGAGATCAAGCAGAAGTCAGTACATTAGAGAAAGGAAGAGCACCTGAAGTGTTGCTTGAAAATGATAAATGTGGTACCTGGGTTTCAGTACAAATGACAAAACAATACATTTCTGATACATTAGGTTGGTGTGTCTGTCATGTGGTAAAATACAGCAAAGGGTTTATATGGCTATCAAACTGCTCTAATGGAAATTCTTGGCTTTGTTGACATATTTTAATAAACAAAGATCAAGGTGTCTTGTGAACAAATTGCCTGTCATGCTTACAGCTTACTAAACACTTGCAGGTTGTTGATAAAATAAAAATATTGTACCATATGGAGACAATGCAGAATCTTTGACATATATTAAAAAAAGCAACAAAACTTTTTTTTTTTTTTTTTTAGTAAAATGGAGAACAAAAATGTAGTTCCATTGGTCCGTGTTTCATTATGTTGAAACTATATATTAATAAATGAAGTCCTTAAAAACGAGTTTCCTCTCATATGTGGTAAAATTGAACCACACCACAACACGTCTTTGCCAGCACTCTTTCAATCATTCATTCAACAGCGATCGGCATCAGAGCATCAGAATTGGTCCATTTAAGAGAATTAACTACTTGATGGCATTTTGCGCAATTGTCCACAGGTGTCTGACATTGGCTTGCTGATAATTTTCTGCAATCTTCCATGCAAAAGATTTTTAAAGTTTTTTCTTACATACACAGCCACTTTCAATCACCATCCTAATCTACATCCAGTTCAACAACCAGTACAGCGCAAACAACAATCAAATCACAAAATGATTTTCACTTACAGCATTTGCGACAGTAGAAATGACACTGTGTAGGGGGGGCTGATTCAGATCCAGATTTCACTAAGCCACTAAGCACCACTGTTTCAATGTGAAAACTACCGTTAACTAAATAAACGAGAAATGAACCATATTCAGAGTATCAGGAGACTTTAAAAAAATCCTACAAATATTCCTGTGTATCAACCACATGCCTGATCATTGACATCAGAATTCTCTACAAAAGTGAGTTGTGCAGCTTCTTCTTTCAACTTGTAAATTCCAGCTATGCACCAGGACTGCTGTTTGAGACATCCTGCAGTTATAAAGGGCATCTGAAGAAATTGTGTGCATGGTTTGTTGGCTTTGGAAGTAATGGTGCAGCTGCTGTGATGGGCTGAGGAGGGGCAGCCACATTCCTGAGTGAAAAAGTCAGCCCTAATCTGACCATCTTGGACTGCACTCCAAGATCCTCCAGAACACATTAAAGAGGTGAGTCATTTTCACATATTTATTAACTTTCAAACTCTGAAAGTCCGCAACTGATCTCAGTAAATGTAACCGGGTCACTTCCTTTCCTGTACAGAGATTTACAGATGTGGGTAAAAAGAGGGGTGACTACACTGCAGATGACGCTGTGCAGGAAAGCAGAAAAAGTCTGTCATAAAAGCAGACTCTTTTCTAAATCTTAATATGTAGGAATCCATTTTTTGTGCTGTTGAAATTTGAGATTATTTCATTAAATAATGAAGCTAAACAGCACAGCTGTCCAAAAAGCACAAAGTGGAAGGGGCATTTAATTCTGGCATGTTAAACCATTTGTACTGTTAACTTTGATTGACTCATCTGTGTCTGAAGAGGAAAACATGAGACTGAGAATATTGGGCATTTAAATTTCATTTAAAAAAATGTTACAATATTTTTGTAAACTACGTGACATGGTGGTGCAGTGGTTAGCACCGTCACCTCACAGTAAGAAGGTCCTGGGCTCAAACCCACTGGCTGGCTCAGGCCTTTCTGTGTGGAGTTTGCATGTTCTCCCCGTGTCTGGGTGGGTTCTCTCCGAGTACTCCGGCTTCCTCCCAGTCCAAAAACATGCATGGGGTTAGGTTAATTGGTGATTCTAAATTGGCTGTAAGTGTGAATGTGAGTGTGAAAGGTTGTCTGTCTCTCTGTGTTAGGCCTGCGGCAGATTGGCGACCTGCCCAGGGTGTACCTCTTCCCCCATGACAGCTGGGATAGGCTCCAGCCCCCCCGCAACCCTGAACTGGATGTGGGAAAAAAAATGGATGGATAGATTTTTTGTAAACACTGTGATTATATGTTTAAGATTTGAACTTGTTTAGTTGAAATTCCTAATTATTCTATAAATGTTACATTGACAGCAGTAATAACTAAATACTTCACAGGCTTCAGAGTACATGGGCTCTGTGGATCATCTGTTGACCATCAGTTATGATGGTTCATTTAATGTTTTGTTTTGTTTTTTTTCCTGGCACTTTTAGTTGCATCTCACAGCTGTACCCTTCAAATGGATTTTGCCCAGAAAACCTGTGCTGTAATTGCATGACCAAAGTTCATAGTAATGTCATGCTGGGATACACTGTGAAATGCAATTGAAAACTAAATATATATTTCTTAGGTCAAACAGCTTCCCCAGGCAAATTACACATATTTTTCTCATATTAATTTCATTTACATCATGGAACTATCATGGAATGAAATTAAATTTAACCATGTTTTTTTTATTGTCAATACACCTATCACCTTCTACAGTGTAAATAAATGTAGTTATTCCTACAAGACAAGATTAATGACAAAAACAATGAAATTCTTTAACATTCTTTAATCTTTAATTCTTTTTGAAACTTTGGTTCAGCCACATAACACAGGCTCTGGAACAGCACCAAAGGAGGTCATATGAGCCACTTTCCTTGGATAATAACTATGGCTAAAGTGCCCTTAACATGTCCATCAATCCAGAGTGATTTGAGTGGAGCACCTCAATAATGGCCAATTTTTTAAGGAATGTGAAAGAGAAAAAAAAGTGGTTTAGTGAAAAAGGTTTGAGACCACATCCAAAATCTGTCATATTTTCATGTAAACTTAGAATTAAACAGGAAGGTTCAGGGTTTTGAAATATTTATAATCACAACACAAAAAGCTGTGCCCTGTAAAGTGAAAAGAAACATTTCAGATTCTGTACTGTTTCTAGGTCAGCAATCGAACTGAAGCAGATTAGAGGTCACTGACCATGTTAGATCTTTTGTACCATAGACTGTATATGAAAGTGGGATGTCGCCTTAAGGTCTGTGGGTCAAGAAGAGCCTTAAATGTGCATTCTTTTTAATGACCAGCAGGGGGCAGAAGAGGTTTGATTGTATAGAAGTGTATAAGAAAAATTCTTCTCACATGATTTATTACCTCAATAAACGCTTTCCAGATGAGTTTATGGTCTCACTTGCTGATTTCATGACGAGCATGGTGTTCACTTTGTGGTCCCATTTAAAGTTTAATTGACAACAAAGCAGCATCTGCTTTAGGACATGTCTACTTTGTGTCTGACAAGTTATGAGTATGCAGTGTGTTTGGTTTTTCAGTCAGATCTACTCCAAGCTCATGTAAACAAAAAAAACAAAAAAAACAAGGCTAGCAAAATGCTTGGCATTGCAACAGCTAGGTCCATCTTTTATCTACAGTCTATGCTTTATGCAAAAGGTCAGATTTATGTACGCTGTATTTTTCCATTAAAGCACAGTTCATATATTACTCAACTTGTCACAGGCTCGGTCAAATAAATCAACATGAAGTCCATATTCACCTATTAGAGAGATGCCTGTGCCTCACGTTTCCTGCAGAACATTGCTTGCTAAGTAGCATTCTAACAATTGGAAACATGGCATCAGAACTAAGTGAAACTGTCAGAAGTCAGATTGTTATTCTGAGTAAAGAGAAGCATCCTCAGTGTCAAATCATGGCCACACTGGAGGTTTTGAAGGGAGCAGTGTATGGCATACACCATCAGCAGATCAATACATCAAGCTTTGTTTACTGAGGGACAGAAAAACCACTTCATGTTAGATACAGAATTTGATAAATAATAAAACAAGACCGCAATCAGCAAATGTTTTGCCAAAAAAACCCAACAACAACAACAAATATATTATATTATATATATATGTCTAACAGTGGTCTCAGAAAACAAGTAGTGTCTCTGAACCACTACTCAAGAGAGGAAACAAGGCCAAACACATGAGGTAAGTTAAGGCATAGCAGCATTTCACAGTGAATGTAAGATAAAAGTTCTGTTTACTGATAAATATAAGATGAAGACTGGAGATGGGTTGTCAGGTTTTGCACAAACTTATGGAGTCCATGCCAGCTCAAGTGCATGCTGTCACTCAAGTAAAAGGGGTGCACAGTGCATAAAAAGTACTAAGATGATACTATCAAACATTTTATTTAGTTCAAAACAATCACATCTATTCCTGCTCCTTCACAGTGAGCCTGTCAGCCTGGTTAGCCCTTCAAGCAAGTTTGCATGGTGACGCCTGACACATTGGTCTGTGTGTGTGACCTAACCATTGGTGGGAAGCAGATCATCAGTGCTGAGATGATGTCAGTGAAAAGTGTTGCTGTCCGGTCAATACGTCTGTGTGAGACTTCACACCATAAAACCAAACACACATAACACATTACAAATTAGAGTTGTGGGATTAGAAATAATGCAGGAAGGAGAATAGAGGAAGACAGAAAGACAGGAAGGGAGGTGAGAAAAAAGGTTTCTAAAAACCTGAATTTAGTAGAAAAATAAGGGAAGCACAGAGTGAATTAAAGAGAGATGATGGAAAAATGAAGTGGCAGGAAACTGACAGAAGAATGAATAAGCATAGTGAAAGACAGAGACAAAGGAGTAAGGGGAAAGCAGGAGAATAGAGGAGGTGACAATGGATGCCAGGAGACAGACAGGTTTGTTGTATTATAGTGGCCAGCTACGGATTTGAGGGGTGATACCAAATACAACAACCACTGTCAACAGTCCCTAACCTTTACCTTCCTCCTAGCATTTGGGACTGTGTGTGTGTGGTAAAGAAAATTCAGAGTGAGAGCATGGGCAGGGTGGAGAAAAACCACATAAAGAAAGCAGAGAGGGCAAACCACACCTTCAGTGGTGTTTGAAGGGCTTCTGGGATACTTTAGACATCAGTCCCCACTGACTCTAGGAGTATGTCCACACTATGCCAGATAAATTTGAGTTATTCTCTCCATTTGAGGCCTTGTACAGAATCACTCCCATTTTCTTATATCCAAAAGCAGAGCTTTCCAAAAACAGTGTCTAGAGGGTTTTAATACTAAAATGTCAGCAATACCAGGTTAAATAACACTAGGTCATTTCTAAAGCTGGAGACTGGAGACTGCCTCTCCCAGTCAGCTCGGCTAAATGCTAGGGAACAGGATCAGGAATAGCTGGCACCTTCTTGATTCACCAGAGTAAAGTTATGGATGAGACACTCAAGGCTCTGGAGCTGAAAGGAGGATCCATAGGTACTCTAGTATCCTGGAACTTTTCCATTGAGTTGTGGCTTGTGAACATGGAAGGCATCCACTTCAGTGAGCAGCACCTTACTTACAGAGTAGGTGTCACCTAGGTCCATACATGTCAGATCATAATATCACTGCACGACCAAAGTCTCTGCGGAAGCAAGTCTCACCTCTCTGCAGGCATCTTGGTAATACCTTCAGGCAGTAATGGTGGTACTTAGTTTGGAGCCCCTATCTAAATGAATGGTAGGCCAGAACCTTCAGTCAGATCTGATAAAAAGAGCTTCAAAAGTTTGGTGACTTTACCCCAAAATTAGGTTTAAAAAGCTTTTCTCCACTGCAAGTTCTAGTTCAACCACAGAAGCACAAAGTTCACCACGCTGTGGCTTCATTAACGCCTCCTCTCAGAATGCCAACATATAGATTTCTATCCAGGATTCTTTTACTGCCATATCTCTCTCTCTTATAATGAGAAAGACAGTCACAGTGGGTCAATGGTTAGCACTGCTGCCTCAGAGTAAGAAGGTCTTGGGCTCAAACACGGGTAGAGGCCTTTCATGTGGAGCAGGAACTCTGGTTTCTCACACCATCAAAAAAAATATGCAAGGTTAATGCTCACTATGTTAGCTCAGGATACTCCTGCAAAAGCGATTCATAATTTTGACAGTTTCTTAGTAGTTGAATAAAGGTAGAGAAAAGGGTTGTCAACACGAAATATGCAGCTCAAATTTTAGATCAATCAGAAAAGGCTTTCTTATAAGCAATCAAAAACCAGGCTGATTTAGGCAGGGTCAAGAAACAGGAATGCTATAACACCATGGCAGAACACAAAGACATTCTGGCAAATGGTGTGTTGAACCAGTGGTTACTGATTGGGGAAGAGTGGAAGGAGATAAGCAGACACTCGGTTGACAGTACTGGCAGGAAGGCAGGGCAGGTAGGAGTGGTATGTCTTAAATGACAATAGAGTAAGATAATGTCAGACAAACAGAATGAATGAAGGACAATATGGGATACCATGACAGTTGTGGCTGGCAACAGGTTTTCATCACGAGGATAGCTAGTGCTAGAGTTTTTGCAAAGCAATAGCATTTTAATGAAAAAAACCCAAAACAAACGTCTTTTCAGCAGCATATTTCACAGCTTTGTAAAAGACTTTTGAAAGTATGATTCTATATATAAATATTAAGTAGCGAACTTTAGATATTAAAGTAATAAACGGAAACTAAAAAGACAAGATAAGGCATAATATGAGGGAAATAGTAGAAAGGCTGTAGATAAGAAAGTGATAGATAAATAGATAGAATGGATAAGAGACATGTAAGAATTGATAAAAGAAAGAAAAAATGGATGTTAAGAGACCAGGTGGCTCCCTGGAGATGGCCACAGGGGATGCCTCCTGTCACCTTGAGTCAGTGTTGGCAGACACACACACTCTCACACATACACACACACAGCTCTGATCAACACAACCCTTGCTGATAGCCTGCTGATAGCCACACTCACTAGAAAGCAACACAGAGGGCTTTCTCACAGGAGACAGGTACAATTTGAAATCGCACCTGTTATCTCATCCCCAACTGTGGTTGACTGCTTTGTATGTGTGTTAGTGCATGCATCTCTGTGTGAGGAGGCTGTCCGGCTTCTCTGCATGCTTTTGACCTAACTGTTTGTGCAAAGGTTGTTTTTGCCTATTCGTGTAAATGTAGAAGTGCAGCACAGCATCTAGATTTAGAGAAGATTGTGTGTACATGTCAGTGTGAGTGACCATGTACTGTCTAACCTTGCGTGCTATTCCATTTTACAATAACTCCACAAAGACTGCAATCTGAAATCTCAAGGTTTACACTTGTTTCTCCATCTACAGTTTATTTCACTCACTTCAGGAAGTCATGAGAGATGTTGACTTTCACAGTAAAAAAAAAAAAAAGAGTTTATTTTGGTTTGTGTCTACATTTGGTAAGTGAGCTCTCACCTCTCTTCTGCCTCATATTAGGACTGGGGTTGGACCTCCTGAAGCCTGACTCTGGACTTGATGAATCAGAGTGTTTCAGCGCCATCTTACGCACATTCCTATTGGGAATAGATAGACAGGTGAAAAATTTAAATTGCTAATGCAGAATATTAACAACTCAGTTTTACACTTATCATTATCTGTCCCTGTTCTGACAACAGATGCGTGTTTTCACATCCTGTGCAACATGGTCATTATGGTAGTTGGTTAATTTTATTAATGCTGAAAAGAACTATTATATAACTTTCAAATATGTGTGATTTCTTGTTTCCTCACCTCATGGGGGCCCCGTAGATGTTGAGCTGGCTGGCTTCTGTGAATGCAAGAGAAACAGGACATGACTGTTGATCAAATTGCAGCATCATGTCTACTTAAGTGTGTTCCACAGTGATCCATATGACTAACAAAGTACCTTTGAGCAATGTATGGGGCATAACCGGGCAAAATACACCTCCAGTGGTGTTTGAAGGGCTTCTGGGATGCTTTAGACATCAGTCCCCACTGACTCTAGAAGTATATCCACACTATGTCAGCTAAATTTGAATTATTCTCTCCATTTGAGTCCTGTACATAGTCACAGCTTTCCACAACCTGTCTCTAGAGGATTTTAACACTAAAATGTCAGCAATGTCGGGATAAATAATACTAGATCCATTCCAAAGCTGGAGACTGGAGACTGCCTCTCCCACTCAGCTCGGCTAAATGCCAGGGAACACCGGATCAGAAATGACTGGCACCCTCTCGATTCACCGGAGGAAAGTTCTGGATGAGACACTCAAGGCTCTTGGGCTGAAAGGAGGATACACAGGTACTCTAGGTATCCTGGAACTTTCCCAGAGTGTTTTTTTTTTTTTAGATTTGTAAACAATGGCGGGTAAATGGAATAGGAATAATTGATTTGGATATCTGCTGGTGTTTCTGTAAGGCATAAAATATCGTCTATTACCCTGAGGTCATGATTTTCTGGTACCTCAAACTATTTGTTTCCACTTTCGAGAAAGAGCTGTTGAATTCATCAAAACTCTGCTTATTAGAGAAATGTCTCCGTTTTGCCATCTTAACTTTGAGAACAAGTAGTGAATGCTGCTTTCTTTCTGTTGTCCAGTGCAGCTACAGTCTTTCATTACTTCTTCCTTAGCAAATATTTTCTTCAGTACCACGCAGTGGATTTTGTATGTCATGTAGGCCTTGAGGTGGCTTCTGTGTCTTGTTTGTAATCCTCCACTGGTGTCTGGCCCTATTGAATCTGTATCCTGCACTGTACTGGATACAAGGCAGCATAGCAGCTACAATAGTACAAGTCCTCTTGACACAAGTCAAGAGATTACATCAGAAAGAACAAACAGGACAGGACAGGATGGAAGAAAATACAAAAGGTCTTCTGGTTTTCTGAAAAACTGTTAAAATTAAAGTTTCAGGCTCTACCTTCAGTGTCTATCCTCTAGAGTCATGTTGTTGACATCTTGTACAACTGGAAGCTTTTATTCTATAATTCCTGTGTTATTTCAGTGTTTAAATTCTCCCAAACTGCTGTATCAACTCCGTAAGCTGCTTTTACTGGCCTGATAGAAATCCTGCTGTGGCTCTATAAAGAAAGAGAAATCAGAACACTTAAGTCACTGGAATGCAGCTTCAGATATCACCCATATCTAATCAAGAGGCTTCATAAATGCAACGTTAACAATTCTGGCCTGCCACAAGGACCCTGCTCTGTGACAGGAAGTCTCTAGAGAAGCATCTAGTAAAATAATTGTACACAAGAGGTGCTGCCTTGGCCAAATGGATAGCTCACATAAGTGAAATACCAAGCTCTGTGAATGATCTGGCTTGTTACCTCTTATACCAAGCAACCAATGAGCCTGTCGGAGAAATGCAGACTCAGCATGGAACCGAATATTGTACTCAGCAAAAAGCATCTATTTTTTCATCATGGACAAAGCAATGTTTTATTCATAAAGGCTGGTCATACTGAAGTGTACGTAGACAGTCTGAGAAGAGAGCAGCAGCGAGGGTTTAAATGAGGAGTAACGCCATGCATATGACTAAGTTTATAATGTCATGCACACTCCGTACTCCACGTTTATCACTCATCTAGATGAATTTCGGGTAACACAGACTTCCACCGAAATAATTCCAGCAGTACAAAAACTTTGTCATCCCACACTCATCACTCTGTTGCTCAAACAAACACAATTTTTATTCACTAATTTGTGACAGTTGCTTCCAATGAGCAGTTCAGTCAGGGCCACTTTAGTTAAAAGAGGATTGTTATCTGCAATAATTTATATTTGGTATTCTGGTCTACGAGCAGCAAGAACCCCACCAGGTATCAATGATAACATGCAGTATATGAGACTGATTAAATCAGAAACAGAATGAAAAGGAGGAGTTGGGACATATTTGAGTTGCAAAGCAGGCTGCAGAGACAACAGCAACTGTAGGCTCGCTAAAACAAGTGTAACAGCATGTCCTATATGAGATGTGTCATGGGAAGAGCAAAAGAGTGTCAACTGAGCTATAGGCTGATGTAAACTGGCCTTAAGATCAGTACCCGGACTGCAGGCTGAGCCTGAATCCATGCTTGAACTAACAAAAGGGCACAATCCTTGCTCTTCCCTTTGAATTTGGACATATCTTCTTGATTGGTTGGTGAGATCAACCAATCACAAATATTCTACCTTTCTACAGTGAAAGCACTTTGATTTCTTTGTTTTCTGTTTAGGATCATCATCCTGCTAAATACTGAGAAGCTGCCCACTGAGCTTTGCTCCATTTGGCTAAATATACAGTGCCTTGCAAAAGTATTCATACCCCTTGAGCTTTTACACATTTTGTCACGTTACAACCACAAATTTAAATGTATTTTATTGGGATTTTATGTGATAGACCAACACAAAGTAGCGCATAATTGTGAAGTGGAAGGAAAAATGATACATGGTGTTCAAAAGTTTTTACAAATTAAAATCTGAGAAGTGTGGCGTGCATTAGTATTCAGCCCCCTGAGTCAATATTTTGTCGAACCACCTTTCGCTGCAATTACAGCTGAAAGTCTTTTGGGGTATGTCTCTACCAGCTTTGCATATCTAGAGACTGCAATTTTTGCCCATTCTTCTTTGCAAAATAGCTCCAGTTCAGTCAGATTGGATGGAGAGCGTCTGAACCTCTGCCCCACTCTCAAG
>VUQI01030928.1:0-28708 GCA_015106735.1 Paratilapia polleni
ATCATACTTCAGAATTCATATTAACAACTGTATGTCCTCGTCTGCACCCCTTGCATGTGGAGTCCCCCAGGGCTCAATCCTTGGACCGATTCTGTTTTCTTTATATATGTTACCCCTGGCTCATCTACTTGACAGCTTCAAAGGCATTTCTTACCACTGCTACGCTGATGATACACAGCTGTACTTTTCTGTTAAGCCCAACAACCTCAACAGCCTCTCCTACCTCAGCGAATGCTTTGTTGCCATTAAAAACTGGATGTCTTCAAATTTCCTCCTTCTCAATCCTGGAAAAACTGAGGTTCTTGTCTTTGGCCCTGATAGCTTCTCTAAGGAGGTCAGTCATTACATCGGCCCACTCGCCAAAAATATCAAATCATCTGCCAAGAACCTTGGTATCATCTTTGACCAACATCTGAATTTTGAATCTCACATCTCTAAGGTCATTCAGTCTTGTTTCTTTCATCTAAAAAATATTGCAAAAATCAAACCACTAATGTCATTCAATAATTTGGAACTTTTAGTACACACTTTAATTTTCTCCCGCCTTGATTATTGTAACTCTCTTTTCACATGCATCTCTCAGTCCTCCTTAGCCCGTCTTCAATTGGTCCAGAATGCAGCAGCTAGGCTGGTAACTAGAACTAGCAGGCGCACACACATCACCCCTATTCTTGCTTCCCTTCACTGGCTTCCAGTGAAATTCAGAATCCACTTTAAAATTCTATTGTTAACTTATAAAGCTTTACATGGGCAGGGTCCAGCTTATATACTGTAGCAGATCTACTAAGACCTTATAAAAGCAGTCGGCCTCTCAGATCATCCGATCAGTGCCTCCTAACTGTTCCACGCTCCTACTTTAAAACCAGAGGTGATCATGCTTTTAAGGTTTTTGCGCCTAAACTTCGGAACAGCCTTCCTCAGCCAATCAGGTCGACCGAATCTGTGGTTTGTTTTAAACGACTGCTGAAAACTCATTTTTATAGGTTAGCTTTTTCTTAATCTTTCTCTCATTAATTTTGACTGTAGTTTATGGTGTATAATGCATGTATGGAAGTGTGTTGGAATGAATGTAAGACTGTATGTTGATTATGTGTCTGTTTGCTGGAGCATGTATGCTTTTTCTTAATGTACAGCTTTTATTGAAACTGTGAAACACTTTGTAACTGTGTGCTTTAAAAAGTGCTATATAAATAAAGTTATTATTATTATTATTATTATTATTATTATTATTAACTACTATCAGGTGAGAGGCAGCCCCAGCTGACCAGCAGATTCAAACCCAGTACTGTTATGCTGTGAATTAACCATGCACAACGCCCTGCACGAGTACTTAAGTACTTATGTCTTATTCCAGCTCTAGTTTATCTGTGACAATGTGTCCTAAAAGGGATTCAGACCTCCAGTCTACTGTTTGAAACAAATAAAAACACCCTTAACTCCATATCCTGACCCTCCACTCAGCTGCTGGTACTGCAGTTCAAGTGAGTTTGGGCAGAATCTTGTCATGACACATGACAAGCCATCCTATCTGGCTATCTGCTGCAATACTACAACCTGGGTCAGTATTCTAATACCAAAATGCACAACATAATCTGATGAAATTGTTTCTTTATTTCAGTGACATAAAAGCTACTTTTGACTGCTCCCTTATTCACAAAGGTTAGCTCCGCATGTTTGATTTGGCAGATTTTTGTACTCCGAATGCTCTTCCTGACGCAACCCCAAAGGGATTTGTGTCTCCTCCCAGAATCAAACCAGGGATCATGTAAACCACTACACTATGGAGCCACTATTTCAGTGACATAATGACCCAAAACATATTTTATTTACTTAAAAGTATACAAAAATTTTGCAAAAGAGAAAAGATTGTGTCCCTCTATTCCAGTAAAGGAGCACATTTTGGATTTTAGACCACTTCAAAAATATAGATAAGAGTTGCAAATAAAAATGTTTCATAAACGTTTGACAGGATGAGTTGTCCTAAAATTCTAATGATTTTTATTTTGGAAAGACCTTCTGCCTCAGTAGAATCTTGTGCATTAGGAGGCGGGGCTCCCTCTGTGTATATGGAAACCATGATGAAACATGCTTCCAGTGAACAGCAGCAGTCAGTGCAGTATCTAGATCTATGATTGATAACCCAAAATCCTGGTCCTGACCTAATAACTGTCATATAAAGAAGTGAGGACCATTTAAAGTATGTTTTCACTGTGAAGGTCTACAGGTGAACCTGGTTCTCACAGAGACAGAAGTAGAGGAACACATACAGACACACACCACCCCCACAGAGATGAATCCTGTATGCATTATGTCCAGACTGACACGTCAAGAGGCCCTAGATTAACTGCTCCCCCCTCCAGACTTCCTTTTATCCCCTCCGTTCCAGGGGCCACGCTCATTTACATAAACAGATAATCCTTGATAAAAATTTCCATTAGACAAAGGTGAAATGGATCAATTTCTGCTGCCAAGATAAATCTCACGTTTTACACCGACAGGGTCATTACACAAGCCACATTTCAGGAATAATGTATTTAAAAAGTCCGCCGATAGCGGCCATTTCCCGCTTTCCAATTACCTTTAAGAAAAGCTTATTCTGTGGACAATAAAGCACATTACGGCACAATATGATACAGTCCATAAAGATCAGCGTGTTTGATGAGAGGTTAGCGAAAGCTCAGCATATTTCGGGGGGGATGTCACAACCCCGTGGTTATCGCTGACACCTCGCTGTGCTCGCCATGCAAATGTCCTATTACGCCCAGTCCAAATAGATTAAGAGGCCTGTTCAGAAATAAACAGTTTTTTCCCCCAGTTTTTTTTCTCTCTCTGCAGTGAAGGTGGGAAGAAAGAAAGATGGGAGGGGGAGAAGATGGGTTGCGGAAGGGGTGAGAGGGAGGGTGATTGACAGGACAGCGAGGTGATGCCACCAGTCCAGGGCAGGGAGACAACGGAAAAACTCATTAGTACGCTTCCACCCCAATTCGCCGCTCTGCCTTTGACCTTGAGACACCCACTTCCCCTCCAGGCCCTGCCCACTCCACTCCACCCCGCACCCCCTCCATCATCTATTTCAGGTGAATCACACTGCAGGGTTTGGATGGGCAGGGAGCACCGGGCAACGGGCGGCAGCTGAATAAAGCTTTACCCACGTGGCCAAATAAATAAGCCACAGAAATAATTCAAAACGTGACTTTTCTGCAAAGTTAAGTTTCATCTGGAGCGACATATCTGTCAAATCACCGCTGACAGAAAAATTCTGATCACAGAGTTAACACTCGTGACCACCTGTTATGCAGCCTGGTCTCATGGCAAATTGTCTAATTGTACCTTTAGATGAGGGATGGACGTAGCCATTGGTTTGTGACGTCCTGTTATGAAGCCTCAAGATGAATGCCATCTGGACAAGCAAGGGGCGGACCTGACTGTGAAACCACACGGTTAGTGGCTAACAATCACAAGTTGTTAGTCAGTGACCATACCCTGGATAATCTTCCTCTCTGAAACTTAGAATGACCAAATTGTACTAAATGACCCAATGTTTTATTCAATATGACCCAAAAAAAATAAATAATTGAGACCCTGAACTCATCAGGAAGGTGTTTCCCATAGGTATTGCCCCCTGGTGGCATTTAAAAAGAATGTCTGTTTAAGGCACTTCATCATTGCCTTCACTTTTCAGACCCAAAAGCTACGTCTGTTATACTGACTATGGGTCAAACTTATTTTAGTTTGTGTGCCATATACAGCTCAGTGTGATCTCAATAAGCCAAAGTAAAACTAATGTATAATAACCTTTATAAAATAAAGACCTTCCTGTCTCCTTTCTGTAATAAGTGGAATGAAGTATAGTCTGAAAATGTACACATTTATCGAGCCATCAATTTACATAAGAGATGAAGACCATCCTGAAATGTCTTAAGAAAAATAAGCGGAATTTTAAAAATATGCCTCTGGTTTTCCACATTTAATGAGTCTACAGTTATTGCATGTACATTCCAGGTTTACAGATCACAGCAGAATGGCTCGAAACCTTCATACAAAAATAGTGATTCGCATCTTTATGATTCAAGCAACTTGTTAAAAAAATACTTATTTTCCACAAATTTTTATTCCTGTGTGGTTAATGCTCTCATTGCATCGCCAAACCAGGAATAGCTGTGCATTTTATTTTTAAAAAACAACTTTACAGGGCTTTGCTGTAGCTCACCTGGTTGATTGGGTGACCCATATGCCGAAGGCCACTGCAGGGGCCTGGGTTTCAGTCTGCCCCAGACATTTTCCTGCATGTCATTCCCCCTACTCTGTTTGAGACACCCTTGGTTTATTGATACCTCTGTAAAGCACTTTGTGACTGGTTTCATGACTTGAAAAGCATTATAGCAAATAAATTTTACTTTACTTTACTTTCCCCTTGGCTTAGACAGATGTGAACTGTCTTTGAAACTAATCTATTTCAGTAGGATGTATTAGCACCATGTGTGTTCTTGAAATTCCTCAGATTGTAACCCAAACCATGAGTAACAATGCGCCTAAAATGGTCTCTGGTGAGGGGGAAATGACTTACCTCTCCAACATTTTTTTGCCTTTAAAACCTGGAAATTTTTCACTTTGTGCACATGGACCTGAATCAGTAGATAGGAGACTAATTCAATTCAATTTTATTTATATAGCGCCAAATCACAACAACAGTCACCTCAAGGCGCTTTATGTTTTAGGGTAAAGACCCCACAAATGTGATGAATGTGATGAAAAATTGTGTTCATGTATACAAAGAAAAGGAGTGTGCAGGAACATGAAGTCAACAGATATAATTTCATAAGTTTCACCAGCTGCTCTGAGATTGTGTTGTGTGTCACATGACCTGGAATTCTGGTCATCCTTGTCTGTGGCTTGGCGGACTTTTTTTCACTGAGAAAATCTGGAAGATGTGGCTGAAAGCTTTGGGAAAACTTTGTAAAAGTGAACTTTGGAGCTCCAGTGGCACAATTTCTTTATTTAATGCAGGAAAATCTGTGATCATCATCACTCGAGGAGAAAAAAATCAAAAAGATAGCTGATTGCTAATTTAAGTGCTTTGCTTAATCTAGATGCAGTTTTTAGGAACTTTCACTAAAGTCGTTTTATTTTTCGCATTATTTTTCTTATTATTCTTGCTTTATTTTAAAAGTAAACAGGACAAGACATAATGACAGGATAAAGGCAGATGTTCATGAGATTGTGTGCGGTGTGTATGAGGAAGTGCTGTGTGAGCCTGCTCAACTTCATTCAGACCAGGATCATGCATTTGCAATAGAGGGACAAATTAAAAAAAAAAAAAAAATCTTATGGTAAGAGGATGAATGCTAAATGATACTGGGAAGACACGGAAAATATTTTTGTGTCCAGCTATGGAGTGACAAAAAAACAATCACCATCAGGAGCTCCCGGGCAGCTCAGCAGAGCAACTTTATTATGCTGTTATGAGTTACATTGAATATTGAGTGCTTTATATTCCGAATGTCACCAACTTAAATATATACAAATACATGACAAATTCCAGCTCTGCTGGGGAGATGGAACAGTATTCCTCCAAAAGATTCCCTAATTTGGTGTTTAGATGGTGGTGTTGGGGAGCATCGCCCAAAACCTCTCACAGGTGTTCAGTTACGTTGAGATCTAGTGACTGTGGAAGCCATAGCATATCATTCACATCATTTTTACCCTCATCAAACCATTCAGAGACCATCTAGGGAGACTGACAGGACCATTCCTATCAGGATAGAAATATTTACACACACATGACCACACTCGCACCTAGCCCCATCCTCAGAAACTTGCACAAGAAGTCGCTGTAAAACACTGTGCTGCTATCAGTGCTGCTCCTAGACTGTTTTCTGCATTCTACTTCGATCTTTTGTATTTATTTCAAAGAGAAATGCCGTACAGAATGTAACTGTAACTGTAAGTATAGTGACGATAAAGTTTATTCTGATAAAGATGATCGCTCGGAACAACTTTGTATTGATTTGATTTCCTGTAAAGGGGCCTAAAAGATGCCAGCAAAATGTCCTCCTCACAGCTACTGAATCACCTCAGTGTAGGGGTCAAAGGTTCAGGTTTATCCTTTAACTTGTCACCTCTCTGTTCTAGCAGTTATCTAGAAGCTGTATTACTGTAGATTAGCTAAAATTCTGCTTACAGGTTAAAACATCAGTCATTTATAACTGAATCAAAGGGGTCGGTCAGCATCATGAGAACTTACTTCATTATTCTTGAATTTCATTCAGTTTACTTCAGTTCTTATGTTCTTTATTATCATTCATCTGGACTTTTTCCACACTCTGAGTTTAGATTTTTTTTTTTTAATCCTTGGATGAAGAGCAAAATTTAAAAGGACATTACCAATAATTTGGACAAAATCATGGATGTATTTGATCCAACATGACCTGTCCTGCAGGTTGAGGGCTAACCTCCCGCACTGCCTGTGTCTCCCCCTCTCTCTTCTCCATCATACAGACAGAACAACCCTTCTGCTCTGAACAAAGTGTCTTTCTTCTGTCCTGGCTGCCTCGCTGGCTGGAAACCCAGAATCTCTCCTCTTTGCCTCCAACCAGGAGCAGGGCACATCCTTAACTTCTGAGGTATTAATTTTGCGTTTAGATGAGCTGTAATTTTCCCTGCGTGGCAGCATGTGCTGTGGACTCGCGGGGTCGAGATGCCTGCAGAGACGAGAGCAGAAACAAAAGAAATCATCTGCAGAGATCTTCTCTGTCCCACCAGCGACCTCCCTCCCCCCCCCCGTAATGCCAGGAGACATGAAACCCATTATCTTGATGGGATCAGGCAGCATCCATCTTAATACTGGATTGCATATGATGACAATGATGACCCTCAGAGCAATGTGCCACCAGCGAGAGTCCCACGAGAAAAATCTTGTTTTTAAAAGCCGCTCTTTAAAAAAAATTTTTTTTTTTTAAATGCTCATCTTGTGTCTCAATCTGCTTGAATCCAACTACGAATTATTTATCAACTGGATTTGCCTGCTTGAGCATCTTTCCATCCACTTCTCATGGTCTACAGGTCCCAATCTTCCATTTCCTTAATCATATCTTCAATTATTGCCATGATCTAATGCACTAACTTTTAATAAATCACTCCAGTTGAAACTGACTCCAATCGGTGTCTTATTTATTACCGGCTTGATGCAGGAGCCAGTTTTGGGGATCTCATATACTTAAGCTTGTGCAGGGAGTTGATGTCTCTATGGCAAAACCAGACAGAGATACCAGAGCACCACCTGCAGGCTGTAATGGAAAACAGAGGCTTCGTTTACCTCTCAGTCTCGTATCTGATTCATTGCTCTGCAGCTGTGAGTCTTTTGTTGTAGCCACACAGTGAAACAGCAAGTAACAACAACTGGGTCCAGTCTGTGATTCACGGCATGTGAGTCACAGAGCGGCCCATTCAGACATTTATTCTTGCTGAGATAGACCGTGTTTATGTGGTTGTGCTGTTATTTTATTAGAATACGTCAAAAGCACAAAGCAGAGTGGCACAGAATTAATACACAAAATACAAAAAAAAAAAGAGCAAATAAAATGATTAAAAGTTAAAAGAAATGGAGAAAACTGCACTTGTTAATGCTTTAAAATGCAAGTGCTCAGTGATTGACTGGTGGAAAAAGAAAATTACATTATAGATTTCCCTTTAATTTTGGCATCTATTTGGTGTTATTTTTTTAGTTAGCCTCTCCACTAAAACTGAAAACCTGCAAATACTGAAAATAAAAACAATTTCAAGTGTATTAATTTGTTCAAAAATACTGACAAAATTGCACATCCGCGCTCGCAACACATTTGTTTTTCATTTTAATCTGTTTTAAATGATATAATAGATATCTGTGGAGGTGAAGAACTGAACCAAATGAGCAGAATTCTGTTGATAAATGACTTCTAATGATGATCATGTTTATCATTACATCCTGCGTGGACACATACTGTACAGGGAGCGTCTCCTCCTCACTGACAGACGGATTAGATTCATCAGTTTTAATGTTTTATCTGGAGGCAGCTCGTGTTCGGTGGGTGGCCTTCTGCTGCGCTCAAGTCCACAGCAGGTGCAGAGTGACCTCCGCAGGATCCAAACTGAACTGCAGCCTGATGTCTGTCAGTCAAACCACATTTTTATTTATTTATTTATTTATTCATTTATTTATTTACACCAACATAAAAAGGAATCAGAGCTAATATTCAGATAGTATCTTTTATATTGAAGAGCTCAGATTCAATACAATGAGTGTGAGATCATTTCTAGAGGAATTAAAACCCATGTGTTTGATACATTTCACTGAAAAGGCTTCTGTTTCTTCGCCACAGTAAAATTATATTTATTCATATTTACTGGAAATATTAAAATCAACTCCCTTTTCAACAGATTAGCAATAAATTACTGCCGTATTTTCTTATGAATCTGTGAGTTTAGTTTGACTAAAAACCTAAAGAATGAGACCCTTTTTTTTTAATCACTGAAGGTGATGTAGGGGTGTGTAGTAATGGAGCTGAAATACACAGATTAGATTTTACTCTTTAGCAGGTGAAATCTGGTCTTTTCTTTCAAACGTAACTGGTAATTTGCTAATGATTCGACAAATAACTGCAGCTGTTCTAAAAATGTGGAAATTGCTTTACAATTTAGGCCATGATGGCCTAAATACTGTTTCTAAATATGCTCAGATGTAAAGATGGTGAGTGTGAGAAGGAATCTATCTGTTGGAAACACATGATGTGCAAGATTTGTATTTAAACTCTTGTCTGTAAATATATTTTGTCTGACATTTATTTTTTAAGAGTAATGAAATAGAAGTTTATGTTGCTGTGCATTAACTCTTTATTTAACCTGTAGGTAACAATACAAAATACAACAGTTTAGGTATTGTGATGGCACCTGAGCTTGCTGCACTTGCTGATAATGGTGACAAAGATGCAGATTTTTCTTTTAATTCTGCCCCCCCAAAAAGAACTTCATTTCTGCTCATCATCACAATGAATTTGAACATGTAGGCAGCACAAAATTGATAAAACAACAGATTTAACTGACATCATTGCTATTTAGCATCCTTTTTTGCCAATACGATGGCAACAGGGTCTGAAAGCCAGGAGATTTTCCCTCAGACAGATAAATCTTTGGGTAAAATTGGGTAAATTTTGAGCTCAGATATCTTGATTTGTGTTCAGGCTTGAAGTGATTACATTTTGATCGACATTTAAAAAAAAAAAAAAAAAAATCAAAATATGCTTAATTGATTGTTTTCTAGTTACTAGTCCCCTTGGCTGCTGAGTCAGCATGAAGGTGAGAGATTACGCAAAGATCATTATCTGGGCCCTGAACTGAGATTTTTGTTTGTTTTCTAAGCTAGATTCATTTATAAAGGTCAAATTAGATCCAAATTTTGCTTTGTTTTTTTTTTTTCAAAAGAAACTTTTCAACATTTTTAAAGCTCGATCACAACACCAGGACAAATTCATTAAACAGGCATCACAACAGCACTGATAATAAGGTTTAACCTGTTCTGCCATCATGTTTTTCACTGTTAAATTACAACGTGCAATAACCTATTGTATTAAATTCCCTCAGTATAATTTCTGAAGCAGAAAACCTGAAAACTTTCTTTCCCACCTTTATCCCTGCTTATGGACAGCCTGCGGATATTCATCTTATGATCTGATGAGTACATGTAACAATCACGAAAAGCTTTTTTTGGTTTAAGAAAAATGCACAATTACACTGTTTTAAAAATCTAAATCTTCTTTGGAAAACTCAGGAAAACCAATCTGCAGGCCTTGTAGCACTGCAGAAAGAGGATAACTGACAGCACATATGTAGCTCCACTCTACAGTCAGTTTTATAATAAAGGGCTTATTTTGGCATTGTTCTGAAAATAAAATAAAAAATAGAGTACCCTGCACACATAGTCTTTGTGTCAAAAAGCTTAAACAGTGATGAGGATGGGCTTACCAATTCTGATCCATTAAGGATTACCAGCAACTTTTGTCCAGCTGCAATAAGTGCAACACATCACAGAAGTTGGGCATTAATCTCATTCCCAGCAGCAGCAGCTAAGTGTCCTAACACAGCCACCCTGCCCTCTTCTTAATCCCTGCACTGCTGTAAAAAAAAAAAAAAAATTATTTTCGCTTTTCTTTGGAATCCCTGCAGGAATTACAAGTCAAAGAACCAGATGTATCTTCTAAGACTGAAAAAAAAAAAGTAAAAGAAAGCCTGGAGATTAAGACTAATGCCTTTCAATATTGTTATACAGATGAAACTTTCCAAAAATAAAAATAAAAAAAAAGTACAAGGAGACTAAGCAACAAAGCCATTTCATTCCCAGAAAGAGCTCAGTAGCCCAGATGCTATGAGGATATATTCAGACATTAGTGCTGGAACATTTGTTGATGCAACATTTCATTTTTTTTTTTTTTTTTTTCAGTTTGTGATGTACGGCTCTACATATGGCCTCCAAGAAGAAAATGCATAAGCTGCTTGTTTTTGTGTGATATTTCATGCCTAGTAGCGACTTGTTTTAAATTTTACCAGTTTCTTATTTGATTATTTATGTGAACAAACAAAAAATGAATCAGCATGAGCATTTTGTGGGGCCTCATTCTAAATATTTCAGGATTAGCCCCGCAGCTAATTTACACTTGTCGTCACAGCACAACTAAAAAAAGGAAAACCAAGTTCTTTTAGGAGCCATCCAGGTGAAAAAAATGAAGAGACATTCATTTTAAAGGAAAATAAACAAGAGTTTCCTCATGCTGTTTCATAGACCTTTAAGTAAAGCTGAACTCATAACCCTCTTTTGTAAATGACTGATAAAAACTGTGTTAGCTTCTGAAGCGGGGCATGCCAGAAGAAGTTTTCAATCCACTGCTTTATCACAGTATGCCCAGTTAGCTGTTAGAAAGCTAATGTTAGCATTTTGTTAGCAAGCTGCCATAGTTAGCTAAGGTTTACAAAAGTAATAACTTCACTCACAGCTTTCTGAATGACCTACATTTCACTGTAGTACATCCCACCAAACTGCAGGTTTAGGCATTCAGGCAGTTTCTATTTTTACAAGGAGGCAACTTCATGGAATATAAAGTGAATGGCAGGACTTAGTCGTAGGGAGGACCGAGGACAGTCAGTATACTTTTTACCTTTTCCATTACTGCACAAAAGCTAGTGAATGAAAACAAGTTATATTTCATATGATGTTTCCTTTGCTTGTGTACTGTAAAAAATAATAATCAATAATATCTGTAAGTAGTTCATGTTTTCCACAGCTAGCTTAACAACTCAAAGTGCATTTTTGTTTCACCTGTACCCATGCCGGGTACAGTTCAGGACGCTAATACACATGGGCAGAGCTAAAATGACAGATGTGGCTTGTTACGCACATAAGATATTTGAGGTGTTTCAGCTGTCCCTCTGTTCCAACTGTACTCAGTCTACCCTGCTCTGTGTCTATACCCCAGTAGATATATAATAATTTATCAAACTGTCACTGGCAGAGTTATTATAGCTTTGTATTTTATAATCAGTTTTTATTTTTATTTCATTTTGAAATAAAAAAAATGAAATGTTTTCAGTTAAGTTTAGTTTTAGTTGCTTTCGAGAGTGGGCTTGCTTGTTTTTGCTTTTGCTTTTTTGTCTGCACCCCACAGCAGCCAAAAAAGAAAAATTAATTTGTCACCTACCACCTGTTAACGGTATTTGTCTGAACACTCTATCAGCTTGCCAGTCATCTGACAAGCTGATAATATAAGCACTTTGAACTGGACCAACCTGCATGAAAGGTGCTATACAAATAAAGGTCTTTTGATTTATTGATTTTTAATGTAATTATCAGAATTGCTATGTGGTCACACTGTCCAAAAGTTTGATTTTGGAGGGTTAAGTTCCAGTGTTTTATTAGTTTGTTGCTTAGCACTGATTAGGAGGTATCTGTGTTGGACCTGCTCCATTTTTGAACACAACTTGCTAATAGCTAATAAATTATTCCTCCCTCTTGTCCAAGTATGGTCACTTCTGGCTCCAAAAAAACCAACACGCCAGGGAAAATGCTAGTGTGGCCGTGTCCGCCTTTTATATACAGTTTATGATATTACATTTAGGAAGATATTTTTCTTAATGTGATTGGTGATTTTTGGGATCGTTTCCTCTGTAGGTTCCTCTGCTTGTAAGGTCGATTCTTTTCATGAAGACATAAACTGAATATTTTCACACTCCTCTCCTTTGTGGCAGTCTGAGTTCACCCCCCGCTTTGTGGGAAGAGCAAAGAGCTGTCCCCGGCGCTTTGTGTCAAGGCTTGAAGCACGGTCGGACTGAGAGATCCAGACGTCCTCGATGTGAAGAATGGGAGAGGAAGAGAAACTCTGTGTGACACCCAGGAGGAGGAGGAGGAGGAAGAAGAGGATGGGGGAGGAGGAAAAGGCGAGGCCGCATCACACGACTGCCGAGCTGCATCCAAGTGTCAGTGTCCCAAAATAGTGGCAAGCAACGACCAGACTGAAGACACCAAACAAACAACAGCTCTCAGATCAAGTAAACATCGGCTAACACACAAGACACGACAAACTGTGAAGCTTCCCTCTGTCTTCCGGTCTCGTTAATCAGAGCTGCGGAGAAAGCAATCGGAGGGGACACCCGTCCTATTAGAGGAGGCCACAGCCGTCTCTCCCCTCCTCTGACCAGGGTCCTCGCAAACACTTTGCCTTTGAAAAAACGTTGACAAGCTCCCTCTGTGCAGTGCTGTGTGGACACAGAGGACAGAGTCTCGTCTCCAGCAGATGTCTTGTGGCGCCGACTATAAATAAAGCCAATGAGACCAGCCGGCCGCTGACGAGCACAAGCCGCCGCGAGGCCGTGTTAGCTTTGCAAAGGGCCTGTCTAGTCTTGGCATGGCAGGCGGGCTAACATTTGGCGGGCCGAAGCCTGTGATGCCTGTGAGCTTTGTGTTCAGGGTTTGAGAGGAAAATAAAGATGGTAGCCTCTAGATTTGAGGTTTTTAATCAACATTGTTTTCAACCCAGAGGCAGGTGGGAGAGAAAATGGTAGAAGGTGAGATGCACAAAAGAGACTTGATAGAGAGGTGCCTGAGGAAGCAAAAACAGGAAGGTGGTGGGAAAACAATGTCAGTGTTAATTTCTACTCTGTGCAGTAACGTATAGTCAATTTAGCATGCGTTTATCATCAGTGAGAAGAAGTATAACATAACATCTGCCACTAAATGCAGTGCAACAGTCAGAGAGGAGCGCTCCAGTGTTGCAGTGTGTTTCATTGATGACCATGACAATCCCAAAGGACATTGGTAGCCCGGGGGCCTGTCTGTCTCTATTTAAACCCGTCTAACAGTGCCTTGTTTGGAAAAGGAGAGACTTTCACTTGCCAAGGCAGTGTAGCCAGACGCAATTAAGATGTAATGCAGTGCCATTTTATAGCACATTTCATTTTAGGAAGCATCTACTGTTATTGCTTTATGAAAGAAAATAGCCCACGTTGGCCATAACATCGAACACTTGCAGTATCTGCAAGATAATCATTTACAAATGTGATATTTTGACACTAATAAAAGAGCCTATACACAAATCATCTGCCGCTTTTATAAGAAACATTCAGAGTATAAATAGGAGCACTTTAATTTCATGTTCCATTGCACGCCGCCTAAGTGCACAATTACATCGAGGCACATTTCTCCACGTTAAGACTGACAGAAAAATGGAGGACAGAAATCAAAGACAAAGATGTGGACAAAAGGCCCGACAACAGATTGTCACAATGAATCAGAGAGGAGTCAGAAAGAAGGTGGCGAGGAAGGAAAAGAGGAGGAGTTGTCCTCATGAAATAGTGTTGTCCCAAGCAGGAATGTTTTGTTTAAAAGAGCAAATCCTTTTAGGTGTTTCGGAAACAAGCCATTCACTTCTCAGTTTAGTTCAGCTTGTGAATAAAAGCAGTATCCTAGTCCAAACCTCTACTCTATTCCCTAAAAACACGTAATGCCAACATTGCATTTGGTCATAATTTAGTAAATGGACTGGTACTTATGTAGTGCTTTTCTACTCTTTGTGAGCACTCGAAGTACATGTCTCATTCACCCAATCACACACACATTTATACAAGCACTTTTTTAATACTTAAATGCTTTTCTAACATTTACTCACACGTTCACACTCCGATGAGCTCATCGGGGGCAACTTGGGGTTCAGTATCTTGTGTCCCAAGGACATGCAAGTGTCCTTCGAACCACCAACTTTCCGATTAGTAGACAACCTGCTCTACCTCCTGAGCCTCAGCCACACCTAAGTATGCAATTTGGTCATAATACACTGCAGCACAATTTTGTTTTGTGAAGATGCAGCAATGGGGCGCTGGCCCTGGCCAAATTTTGTTTGTAGTTTTGCTGAGGCTGAGTCCTAAAATACATTTCAGTTGTCATTCTACCCCTCAGCTGCTTTTATTAGCAGTAGAAAGTCTTTAAATATTCTTATTGTAAATTGCTGAGTTGAAAAAGTTTAAAAACTTTCAAAATTAATTTAAGCTAAGAAGAGAATGTGAAGAAGCAGCCACAATAACTTTGTGTCCAGAACATCTATGTATTGTGCTGAAGAGATATCAACTGAAGCTGGGCCAGGCTGTACTTTCATGTAATACCTATTTGTAACACAAGATGCAGTGAGTGCAGTGAGTCAATGTAAAGTTAATTTAACCAGGCAAGTCATTAAGAGCACATTCTTATATACAGTAGTGGCTTGCGAATGCAAAGCCTCTTGAGGAAATAGAGATAGCTAAAAAGAAATATTTAAAAGGTAAAAAACAGCAGCACACATCGGAAACCAACTTAACACACTCTCACGACCCAGGCTTAAAGGGAAGGATAAAATATGGAGACCACACAGGACTTCTATTTATTTCAAAGCAAAAAGTTAAATATGTGATCAGTTCATTAGTAATATGTGTATTGTGTAAACATGTGCTGTGCAAACCAAGTACAGCAAACAAAGTTCAAACAAACCTGAAAGAGAGAGACAGAGAGAGGCTGACTGCTGAGCTCCATATATACCTGCAGCTGAGCAATCAATCCAGGTGACAACATTAAACGAACCACTCCCTTGATCCAAGTAGTCAAAAAATAAATGCATTAATTAAAAAATAAAATAAAATACAGAAGTGTACCTAGAGGTGATCACAATCCCACTGGTAAAATGCTGTCCGCTGGTGGTGAAAATCTTTGTTAAATTTTGCAGAGGGTAATTACAAAAGGTACCTTTAAACAAAACTTTTAAAACCTGAGCTCGGGCTCACAGTGCCCTGGACCCCAGTATTAATGCTTAAGAAAAGAATCACTGACAGGAAAAAATAAAATTTCAGTGTTGAGATTTAGATCAGGATCATGACTGTTTGGTAGTACAATAATTCAAACCACACAGCAACATTTTAATTAATCATGTTTTGGATGATGTCATCCGAGACACTGGTCGCAATTTCCTTCTTCCTGCTATGTGATGGCAGTTGTCTCAGGTGCAGGGGCATGGTCCCACGCAAACCCACGATTTTTATGTTGTAAATGGACCAATGGGTAGAAATTAATGTTGGGACAAGGGGTCCAGTTCAACATTTTTAGTGTTGTCATTGGGAAAAATATATCTATGTCGAAAAAGAGTAGTTGCACAGTGCAACTATTAACTTTAAGTATGAACACAGTGTAGAAACACAACTGAAAAAAGACATGCGTGCGAAATCCTGTGATAAAAACATGCCAACATTAATAGAAGGAATTGATAAGCTTGGAGGCTGCACATGATTCTAATGGATTAGGCTGGTTGGAACTGTTTTACAGCTGGAACCAGTTCTTGATTCCCATCCCTACCACTGAGGAAGATGGAGTTGTTTTTCAGTAATTATTTCTCTCTCTAAAACATGAACTGTTTTGTTTGTGGATTAAACAAAGAAAATGTTCTTTGTCTCAGTTCAGATAATTTCATATTCTAGACCACAGGCTGCTGGTGTCCACCTTAAATCCTATTAGAGCAGGTTGTAGCTTAAAATAAAGTAAATGGCAAGAAATATGACACAGTTTATGTAGCAACTTCACAAACTTTGTTTATTGCACCGGATTGGATAGTCAGACTGAGAAGCTGTCTGTTCTCTCATCTTTCTGGGAACTTAGACACTGCGAAAATCTGCTGTGCTGTTTCCTTATGTGATAGACACACAAACTCTGAATAAAGTCTGTCCTCCACCTTAACTCTGAGTTAGACTTAGACTACATAAAGATATAGGAGCGGTTTTTACTTTTTATGTTATTACAGGAATGTTGAACAATTCTTTTAGATAAAGAGGCAATAAATTACTATCACGAAGATGTTAAATTCATAATCCTGTGGGGTCCAAATCATTAGTGATGAGAAGTAACTCTAACCCTTAATCCCATGTTTTGGGGACAAAAAGAAGTTAGAGAGTAAGGAGTACTTAGACCTTACAGGGTTAATACCATTGCTGCCAATAAATAATAAAAGGTCAAACATCAAATAATTTCTAAAGAGATCATTTCTGGAGCTAAATCTCTTCTAAATATAAAATGGCCTGTAGTGTTTCTCCACAAACTGTAGGTTCCATTGCACACCAGCTCAACACTGACTGGCTGTACTGACTGTATGTAATTGAGAGATTATTACTAACATTATAGGTTTGCTTTACAAATATCTGGCTTAACTTCCCTGATCTTCTGACTGCTCATGTTTTTTGCCTTGTTTGACATTCTTGTAGCATTCTTGCTGGTTTCCCAGATGTTATTAGTTATTTAATTGGGCACATCATGTCATAGACATGTATATAAAAGGACACAGCTACCATGATGCTTGTAAAGTCCAGTTTTGAAGCCTGAAGTTGGGGGGGGGGACAGAGAGGAGGGATAACTGAGAAACTGAAGACACTCGATGTTCATATGGTAGCAACTTCTCAGTCACAAGATAGTTATGCCCTAAAGCACACCCTGCTTTACTGTGTATTTTATGGGTTAATGAGAACATTGTTTACAAAATTAACATCATGGTGTAGTCAGTAAGACTTGAAACTAGCAATTGAGAGCATAAACTCATTAAGAAAGTGTTTACTGAGGTCACAAATAAGGTGAGCAGAAGATTCATTTTTCCATAGACTTCTATACAAGCAGACTTCTTTTTTTAAACCAGAGGAGTCGCCCTCTACTGGCCACTGGAAAGAATGCAGGTTTAAGGCATTTCTCCACTGGCTTAAGACCCAGAAGATATGTCACTCTTTTATATAAAGCTCTCATAAGTTTATTCTCTATACGTTTGGGACAACTATAAAATGAAGGCAAAAAGTACCAACATTTTATAACTGAAAAAAAAAACAAAAAAAAACTGTAATTTTACTTTTTTGTCATGGAATTTCTATCTCACTTAAAAGAATGTTGTTTTAAGGCAATTTTGCTTTCTTGACAGGAATCATCGTGTATCTGAGACAATGTTGGTGGTTCCTGCCTACTGCCTTTATTCCACTAAAAAGATTGGACTTTATGGCTTTTGGTTGACTTCAAACAAGATGGCCGCAAGAATACACACTAAAACAACAGGTTTAAAAAAATCAATTTGTCTTCGCCCATTTCTTTGTTCCAGTGGGGCCAAAACAACTGAAGTCAGTATGTACAGAGTGGGACAATAATGAATTGATCTACAACTGATCAATGATTCAAAAGAAGACAATAGAAAAAAAAGACACCCTGTACAATTTCCTCTATAAGGTATCTCATTTAAACACTTCAACACATCAACATTGTGGAAAGAAATAACTGCCAACTGTATGCTTACAAAATTAATTAATATTTCCTTGCAGTGCTAGCAGCAGTAGCAGCAGCAGGAGATTTTTATTGTTTGCCCTTGTGTGCACAGAATTACTATCTTAACTTGGCATGGCAGCTGACACTTTGCCAGGGTGGATGTGCTGAGAGGTGTATTAGAAGTGATAATGAAGAACACACTTCCACTTGAGAATGGGGCAATTAAAGAGGGGTGTAAACAGCAGAGGGAGCACTAAGTGTGACTTCAGTCCTGAGGGAGTCCACCAACATCACTCACACCTGAGAGATCTGCAGAGAACGCCAGTTCTGATGAGAATTCCTGATGACAGGAGGATGTAACACAGTTGCACAGTGAAGCAGGAGGACAGCCAGGAGAATGAGAGCTGCACTGAACGGCTCACATGTAACACAGGCCCCACCTCCATACTCCAGCATACACTTATTCACTATTAGCAGTTATGTGACCTTGCAGAAGCTTGTAGATTCGGACGGAAGACACTGGATAGCTGCACACACGGGCCAAGTTGTGCTCTGTTTGATGAGAAAAATAACTTGCAATGAGTTAAATTCTTGAAGTGCCCGTTAAAAAGTTTAACTCCATTAAACACAAACTGCAATTTGGCATATCAAAAGGTTAAGATAAGGGTAACGTCACTGTGTTCGGTTCCAGTTTTGCTGGGACCCTTCCTGCATCTCTCCTCATACCATGTCCCATCTTTCTCCTGAGTAAAGCAAATAAATATCAGTAATAATAATCATCATGCAAAAATGACCAATAAAACAAGACAACGTTGGGGGAAAAGGGACATAATGTGCATTTAAATATAAAACGTTTTGGAGTGCTTCTCAGCTGCTTATTATTTTACATTCTTGCTTTTAATATAATCTTAGGTTTAATAATATTTTTGTTTGTTTATTTTAAATGATGTGAACATTTCTTCAACAAGTGGGGAAATATTATTTATTTTTAGCCATCCATTAAGATAACTCTTGAGGCAAAAAAATAAATAAAATGTTAACCATATATTAAAGATCATTTGTTTTAACTGCACATATACATTTAGATTACATACAGTTGTGGTCAGAAGTTTACATACTCATGGGCATGACTGTCATGTTAATGTGGGGCTTTTAATGATTTCTTTGAACTGTTCTTTTTCCAGGGTGGAATGATTGTACAACATACATCTTTAATGACTTTAAAAAAACAAGAGCTGGGTCCACAAGTTTGAATTTATTTTGGATTTTCTCTAATCCACACATGGTTAAAAATATACATGGCTCGAATATATAATACACCCCCACTAATATTTGTTTAAATGTCCCTTAGCAAGTTGCACCTCAACCAGATGCTTTTGGTAACCATCAAAAGGCTTCTGGCATAATTCTGGCTGGATTTTTGACCACTCTTCTTGGCAGAATTGGTAGAGTTCATTTAAATTGCTTGGTTTCCTGGCTTTTAAGCATAGTCCACAAATTTTCAATAGGGTTGAGGTTGGGGCTTTTGGAAGGCCATTGCAGAAGCTTATTGGAGCCATTTCTAAACAACAGCCGACCAAGAAAGAAGCCCCTGCTCCAAAAGCGACACCTTCAAGCTCGACTGATATTTGCAGCTGCCCACATGGACAAGCCAAATGCCTTCTGGAGAAAAGTTTTATGATCAGACGAAACAAAGAGTGAGCTATTTGGCCACAATGACAAGAGGTTTGTTTGGAGGAATAAAGGTGAGGCTTTCAAACCTAAGAACACTGTACCAGCTGTCAAGCATGGTAGTGGCAGCATCATGCTCTGGGTTTTGTTTTTTGTTTTTTTTTGCTGGTACTAATTGCACAAAGTGGATGGAATAATGAAGGAGGAGTACCTCCAAATTCTTCAATTTCACCTCAAATCAAAAAGCTAGATGATTGAAACTTGGACACAATTGGTTGTTCCTACAGGACAATGATCCCAAACACACATCAGAACTGGTTTTGGAATGGATAAAGCAGGCTAACATTAAGCTTCTGGAATGGCCTTCCTAAAGCCCAAACCTCAACCTTATTGAAAATTTCTGGACTGTGCTTAAAAGCCAGGTGTGTGCCAGGAAACCAAGCAACTTAAATGAACTCTACCAATTCTGCCAAGAAGAGTGGTCAAATATCCAGCTGGAATTATGCCAGAAGCTTGTTAATGGCTACCAAAAGCGTCTGGTCGAGGTGAAACTTGCTAAGGGACGTTTAAACAAATATTAGTGGGGGTGTATGTCTATATTTGAGCCTGTGTGGATTAGAGAAAATCCAAAATAAATTCAAACTTGTGCACCCAGCTCTTGCTTTTTAAAGTCATTAAAGCTGCATGCTGTACAATCATTCCACCCTGGAAAAAGAACAGTTCAAAGAAATCATTGAAAGTCTAAAATTATCACCATGATGAGTGTAAACTTCTGACCACAACTGACTGAACATAAACAGTAATAAAGTGCTGCACTATCAACAAAACATAAATGAAACGTATTAGTGCTAATAACCCCAATCAGTTTTTAAATACATAAAAAGACAAGATAAAGACAAGAAATACTTTATTTATCCCAAAATTACTGCGTTACAGCTGCCAGTTGAATAGAAAATACAAAAAGTGGAGACCTCAATAAATTAGAATCTATTATTATAGAATCAGAAGCTAACATATAAAGTGATTACAGGTATTCTATATATAGTGTATGTATGAATTTAATTGTATAATAAAAAAAAAACAATAATAACAGTACTACAGAAGTGAAATGCATTCACTTGACTAAATAAACAAACAAACAAACAAAATAAATACTTAAATAAATACCAAAAGATTCCCGATTGATTTAAGCTTAATTTCATGAGCAATAATGCCCCCTTGCCCCAAGTACAGTTTTATTTTTGGTTTAAGTTTGAATCACAGGGAGATATTGGCGTCTTTCAGTAATATGGATTGTAAGACAGTGCATCTAAAATGAATTCAGGCTCCCACGTTTCTCCATGCACGTTTCTCCCAAAACTAAAACAAAGGAAAACAGTCTTTTGCAGGGTAACGGGAACAATTGTTACTTGTGAAATCAAGCTTTCAAGTCAATAGAGGCTCTGTTGTTCAGAGCTCATTAATGCAAAAAAACCAAAGTAGATAGATAGTTATCTCCTTAATTCAGAAAAACAGGATTTTTTTTATTTTCAATTTTTATTTTTTAGCTCAGGCAGTCCTTGGCCACGTTGGAGGGGTCCATTACTGATGACGTCTTTGTGACTCGGAAGATGTTGTAGCGGAAACTTTAGAAATATTGCGTTGTATTTTTTTTTAATTAATATTAACGCGTGTTTACAAATGCGTAGTGCGTATTATAAGACCCAAAATGGCACAAACTGTACATATGCCAAATTAAAAGGTGAGTTTGTTGTTAATTTATTAGCTTTACAAAAACCTGCCTGTTATTAGCTTAGCCCGTTGAGAGTCGAGCTATAATTAGCCACTAGTTACCAGACCGCTTTGAAAATGTTGTCATTTTAAGATCGTCTTGGTTAACGACGGTATAATTTACCTCAAAAGGCGCAATTTAAGTTATTCTGTCCTTCAGTTGGTTTTTCAGGCACAGTCGGCTTATAAAAAAATCTATAAACGAAGCACGTTATGCTAATAAAACTCAATTTTGTTATCAGTGATACTATGCTCGCCACCGTCCTCTACAGTGTAACATTAGCTGTAAATTTAACGCTAACCAACCGTACATTGGCAGAGTTTGGTTGGAATAAGGATCTTAACTAGAAATACACACTATTGATGGTTTGGAGTATGGTCGATGCTTAATTGGATCAAAGAGTGGATTGTGGGCTTTGTAAATGTTTGTTAGCACTTCAGCGCCTAAAATTGCCACACTAGTGAACGGAGTTTGGTAGAACGTAACTGATAATCTGGAGAGAGTTAACGTAAGTAACATGAGATTACATGGAAGACAAGCCGGTGGCTACAAGTAAGCTTGCTGATAGTAGCTCCTCTAGTTTCTCCCACACAAATGATGAAAGAATCTGCTTTCCCTTCATGTTTTGCTGCCTTCTTTACTCGTTCAGTTCCTCCACTTGGCCAATTTTATTCCTTCCCCACTTGACAGTAATAGTGGTACATCAGACAACCATACAGAACAAATACTACTTAATGTGTTATTGGAAGTGTTATGCCTTAATTGGATCTGATCTTGATCTGACTTACTAGTTTCAGGTTCAGGTCAGATTAAACCGCACCCTGCTGGCTCAGACATGCCTCAGAAACCACAGAAGAGCTCTCAGACTGCACACTACATTGAGCTGGGAGGTTATCAGTACTGGCCTGTACTGGTGCCCAGAGGTATTAGACTGTACACATATGAGCAGATCCCACTGTTTCTGAGGGAGAACCCCTACATCACGGATGGATACAGAGCCTACCTCCCCTCCAGACTGTGCATCAAAAGGTGAGAAGCACCTTTTAACCTTAAATCAGCATTTTCATCGTCTCACACCACAGCAAAACTTCAAAAGGGTCTTCTCACTAAAATCAGTCAGTGCCTCCTGTTTGACCCCTGACAGAATTATTTTGACACAGAAGGATTCACATCTAGAAGATGAGCCTGTGTCAGAATGTAGGTAAAAGGAGACTTTTCATATGGTATTATTATTTTGAGCAGCCACCTATCCCACATGGTGATATGATCCTTGAAAGTTTTCTCCAGTGAATTATCAGAAAACAGATCAAATATCCAGGGTACCAGTGCTTGTTTCTGTTCCTTTATGTCACCGACATTAAATTGGTACAGCTTTGCTGTTGAAACTATGATATATTCCATTATACTGATGCTCAAAGCTGGTTATAGGAAAGAAAAAAAATTCTGAACAGAATCTGAAGATTTTGGTTTTAGATTGTGACACTTGGGTGTAAAACTGATTTTGTTGCAGTTTTTAACAGAGCTTTAATGTGGTTTTTAGACCTGAACATTTCATGTTGATATCCCCTGTACTTAGGAAGTTATGGGAGCCAAATTTCAAACCACTCCCCTATGTACTTTGAGGGCCTGTAATTGAAAAAATATTCTTAGTATGAGGGTAAAATTTTGCAAAGCTTTATTAAATTTACTGAAGTTATTGTAGAAAAAATATCAAATTGAGTTTTTTCCAATTTGGTTGATTTTATATGACCCAAAACCATTTCAGAAACAGCAAGGAGGATCATTTCTTTACAACAGTTACAAAGCTCTATCTTTCCTCCATGACCTCTAGGGGTAGGACAAAATTAAATTACAGTAATATACCATGTCATTTCTTATGCAACACATTATATTTAAATATGCAGGTGCTCCACCCTTAATTCACTACTTTATGGCTGATCGTGGAGGCACTGAAACCTCTTTTGGTAACTGTTCTCCAATACCATGGTTTTGGTTCATGCCTCCGGTTTTCTTTAGAGGGAATGGATGGCACAAAAGGAGGAATAAAAAGCTTTTTAGCACATACTTATTCACTTGGGTGAACCATGAACCAAAAATAAACTCCATTCATCTGATGTATTTTCACTTCTCTCGCCTGAAAAATCGCATCATAGCTCCACATGAGTATCATGGCATGGGAAGATGGGGCACCCCTATTTATGCTTAAGCTACATTTTTCTGTGTGACTATTTTAAAGTTTGTAAATGATCATTGCAGCCTCTTCATTCTATCCAATGAGACGGTGAACATCTGGAGCCATCTGCTGGGCTTCCTGCTCTTCTTCTGTCTTGGGGTGTACAACATGGCCTCGGTGCTGCCGGCTGTTGGCGCCTCCAAAGAAGATTATGTCATCTACTCCATCGGACTCTTCTGCTTCCAGGTATGGTGCTCTTTGCTTCTTCTGATTGGACGTCACCTTATGTTTTAAGATGTAATTCTGGGTTGTTGTCATGGGCAGATGAAAAACTGAAAAATTTCCAAAGTTACACGCCTTCTAAGTACAGCGGAGTGGGTTGAAATTAGCCCTTTTTCAGTACAGAAAATATCCACATGAAATTTTCAGAGCTGAAAAACCCATTTAAACTCTGTTTAAGAACTGCAGCCAAATCAGTTTCATCTCTAGCCACGATCCCTTCTGTGTCAAAATAATTTTGAAGGCCTGTAACTCTGAAAATATTCATATTATGAAGGCAATTTTTGGTTGATTTTTATATGGAATAAACCTTGGAGGATATTTCAGTATTCTTGAAGCTGGCCATTACACTGCGCATGTATTTTTAATAAATCCTACACTATGTTTGACAGTTGTGAAAGGCAAATTCCAGCGTCTTTATAGCCAGCTACTCCAGGTGTTAATGAACCTGTTGGATCACCTTTGTGCACTTACTGTCACCTATAAATATAGCCCTTATAATATCTAGACAAAACCACAGCAGTGGGTGTGAGCCAGGAGTTGAGCGTTTCCCATTGTTGCAGTGGATTCCTGAAATAAAGAGCAGGATTCAGCTAGTGCTGGGCAGTATACTGGTTATAATTTGACGTATGATATGAATTTTTCAAATACCGCCGTACCAGTAAACATAAAAACCCTCACTGTGGCCTTTCAAGGTGGTTGAATGTAATATCATACTGGTCATAACACCCAACACTATGTTCAACATCCTATTTATTAATGTAATTAAAACAACATATTTGCACCTGGTGTGGGAAGGCAGACATTATAAATTATGTTTTTTAAAGGTTCAGATTTCAGGTTCAAGTCTAAATATATAATTTATATTATACATAAGTATATAGTAATAAAGCATGAACCCATGCTCAAATTTTGATAACAATCAGTTGAATGATGTGTTGAATTAATAGATCATTTAATAGGGATTATTCATAAAATATTTGCGGTGACTTTCTGTCATCTGTTCTTCGATGCTTTTTCTTATGCGCTGTGTGACGATTTCAGACTGGCTAAATATTTTGTATTGAAACAGAGACTATTATTTGGTTTCATCTTAATTTGAATGATCACAGAAGGACATCAGACATTATATAAATCATATGCAGTATAAAAGATGGACATAGCTTCCAGGTCTGAAAAGTGAAGCCAGTGCTGAAGTGCCTTAATGCTGCATTCTTTTTAATAACTGTGGTTGCAAAAAGACTTCCAGTCCTATAGAACTCTATATGGCTGGAAGCCTTAAATCTAAGGGTGACCATTCTGAGAGATCAGGCTCTCAGAATCAGTGACTTCCTTCAGTGACTTTTATGTAATGTAATTATATGTAATTTATGAGGATTTTCTTTAATAGTATCTGTGTTGTTTTGAACTGTTTTGTATTGTTTTTACTGCTATACTTGCATTATTGCTTTTATTAATATGTATTCATCATATATCCAGTTTGCGGTTTTTGTTTTTAATTTCATCTTATTTTGGGCTCAGTGTCTGGCTTCCTGTTTGAACCTAGTATTCTGCTTTTTCTTCTCCATCTGAACACTTAAATGTACAATATAAATAAAGTTATTTTTATCACTGAAAAATAATTAAAAACAGTCAGTCTCTAAGTCCAGTTTAAACATCCAGAGTTCTGTATAAATACCTAATTTCTTCGTGTCCTTTGTTGCTGTAAATCTGACTGTGTGTTTTGCTGTCCTCAGCTGTGTATGCTGTGTTCAGTGGGTTACCACCTGTTCTGCTGCCATCGCTCAGAGAAGACCAGCCGCCGCTGGATGGCACTGGATTATGCTGGTGTTTCCATCGGCATCCTGGGCTGCTACGTCCCTGGAGTCTTCTACACCTTCTATTGTAATAATGTAAGTTAACCTGCAAAAAGTTCCTTTCTTACACATTGCCCCCTCATGTCTGTGTTTCTCTTTGTTGGCAACCCAACATTAATATAATAATGATGATATTAATGAACTTTATTTCTGTAGCACCTTTTTAAACCAGATTTACAGGTTGCGCCACAGAACTTACAAAAAAAAGCATTAAAAAATTACAAAATACATAAAATGAGTGAAAAGGAGCAAGGCAATAGTAAATCATTAAGAAAACATTATAAAATGTTTAATAAAAGCTTGTTTATACAGGTGGGTTTTTAAAGGTTTTTTTTTAATGGGAACTGACTGAGCTGTGGAAGGTTGTTCCTCAGCGTTGGGGGGGTAAAACGGTGGATGCACGGTCCCTCTTTCTTTTAAGCCTGGACTGCGGAGCCTGTAACAGTAGCTGATCTGAGGGATCTGGGTGCAGAATAAGGGGTTAAGAGTCCTGAGATATAAAGTGGAGCTGTACCAAGTAGTGATTTAAAAGTAAAATTTTAAATTGGATTCTGTAGCGAATGGGAAGTATGGATATAATTCTGCAAGGACTGGAGTGGTGTTTTCCTTGTGCCGAGTGTTGGCAGGAGCCTTGCTGCCGTGTTTTGGACCAACTGTAGACAGGAAAATGAAGGTGCACATAAGGTGTTCAGTTATGTTATTCAGAAGTACTGGTTTGACCTTTGCAGTATTTCTAATCTGTACATAGAAAGACTGGACTGGCCTTTTGACATGCTGGCTGAAATTTACATTGATCAAAAATAATGCCCAGGTTTCTGGCAGATTGCTTTGGGTCAGCTATTAGTTGTCCAAGGTGGGGAGTGACTGTTAGAAGTGTGATCAGGACCAAAAACAAGGACTTCAGTTTTATCTGAGTTCATCTGCAAAAAATTTGAAGTCCTCCAGTCCTCAATGGCAGTTAGGCAGGAATGCAGTGATTTATGTGTTTTTTCCAGGCTAAACAAGAGATACAGCTAGCAGTAATCAGCATACCAGTGGTAGGACATTACTTATACTTGTTGTGGATTACATAGCCAAGAGGCAACAGATGTAAACTAAAGAAAATAGGTCCAAGTACTGGGTCCTGTAGGACCCCACATGCCATGAGTGCAGTTGATGAAGTGAACAGTGACTCTGAGCAATCTGTTTGTAGGATAGGAACCATTTGAGTGCTGTTCCACCATCACCTTGGCCAACCCTGTTTCTTAGCTTATTTAATAGAATTGTTTTGTCAACTTTTTAAAATGCTACAGACAGGTCTAGCAAAATGGGAACAGTAAGATTTCCTGAGTCTGCAGAAAAGCAATTTCTGTATTGTGGTTTTCCATAAAACCAGATCGAAATTCAGCCAATATGTTGTTGCCTTCCTAATGCTATTGGAAAAACAGTAAAATGCTCCTTATAGAATGTTGCCATGCATGTTATCCATGTCATCATCCCTTGAGATTTTGCTGTTGTGAGGAACTTGAGCTTACTCTTTCTAGAAACAGGTCTCTGTGCTGTTTGTGTGGTCCAGACTTACTCACTTCTGCACCGTCTTCTAATCTGACCTTCCTGAGTGTGACTTTACAAAAGATGAAATTCATAAACAAGGTCAAAGTTAAACATCCTCGACACATTATTCACTCTGAACCCTTATCTCTTAATGCCGTGCACCATATCGCCCTCTGCAGCTACAATACTTTAAATCCTTAAAAAACGCAAAATGTGAGAAGCTGCCTTCCAGTCCTCTGTGACTCAGCGATGCTGCTGTTCAGTTGTATTGTAAATGGCTTATTGTTTACCCTTGTGAAGTCAAGTTGAAAGCAGCAGATGACAGGCAGACCAAGCAGACTGCTAAACTGTATTAAATCCTGTTTCCCTGTACTCAACACTTTATTCTTTTATGTGCTTCTCTCATGAGTCTCCCTTAGTCTCAAGAAACTGTCAGGCTGACCTTCCTTTTGTTTACAGAGGGTATTTTATAGTTTTACTTTCAGAAATCATTATTAGTTTTTATTTATTATTTTTTTTAACAGAAAAAGAAGTGCTGTTTGGCATAACACACACAGCTGTGCAAGAGTTTTCATATAATAAAAAAACATTGTGTCCAGTTACTCACCAGGATAATCAGACTGAATTATTGCATTACCTGTAGCAGTTTCTGGCCTGAGCAACAGTTTGTGCTCATTTTCCTATTCTTTAGTTCAATAAAAATAAATGTTATTCTAAGTGAAATAACTGGAAATCACATCATCATTTTCCTCCTCTCTGCACAGGAACTGAAGTCAGCTGATTGTAGTGCAAGTACACAGGGAAAAAAAGGCTCTGGCATTATTTTCTAATGCCTTACAGCTCCTCATTGGTAATATAAAATTAATGATGATCCTAATAGCTGGCAGTACAGCAGTGCTTAAATTTAGGACACCACTGATGCAAAATGAATTACAGCTTAAATTCAAGATGCTGAGGGGGGTATGATCATGATGGTGCAAAATGATCAGTTTCTCTGATTTTGCTATTCATAGGTATATGTTTGAGTAAAATGAACATTTTTGTTTTATTCTATAAACTACTGACAACATAACTCCCAAGCCACGTACAAGGTTATCCTGGAAGAAAACTTGCTGCCTTCTGCTCTGACAATGTTCCCCAACTCTGAGGATTGGTTTTTCCAGCAGGACAATGCTCCATGCCACACAGCTAGGCCGATCAAGGTGTGGATGAAGGACCACCAGATCAAGACCTTGTCATGGCCAGCCCAATCTCTGAAAACCTCTGGAATGTGATCAAGAGGAAGATAGATGGTCACAAGCCATCAAACAAAGCTGAGCTGCTTGAATTCTTGCACCAGGAATGGCATAAAGTCACCCAACAGCAATGTGAAAGACTGGTGGAGAGCATGCCAAGACGCATGAAAGCTGTGATTGCAAATCAGGGTTATTCCACCAAATATTGATTTCTGAACACTTCCTAAGTTAAAATATTTGTAATGTGTTGTTTAAAAATTAATATGAACTTGGTTTTTTGCATTATTTGAGGTCTGAAAACACTGGACCTTTTTTGGTATTTTGACCATTTTTCATTTTCTGCAAATAAATGCTCTAAATGAAAAT
>VUQI01030929.1:0-13709 GCA_015106735.1 Paratilapia polleni
GGATTGTTCCTTTTTGATAGAGTTTATAGTTAGGGCTGGATCAGGTAACCCTGAACCATCCCTTAGTTATGCTGCAATAGGCCTAGACTGCTGGTAGCTTCCCATGATGCACTGAGCACTTCCTCTTCCTCACTTCCTTTCACTCTCCATGTGTTTATACACCATTTGCATTTAATCATTAGCTATTATTAACCCTGTCTCTCTCCTATAGGTGTGCCTTTTTGTCCTGTCTCCCTCTGCTCTCTTCTGTTTCCCCTCATCCCCAACCGGTCGCGGCAGATGGCTGCCCCTCCCTGAGCCTGGTTCTGCCGGAGGTTTCTTCCTGTTAAAAGGGAGTTTTTCCTTCCCACTGTTGCCAAGTGCTTGCTCATAGGGGGTCGTCTGATTGTTGGGGTTTTCTGTCTTTTCTGTCTAATATTGTAGGGTCTTTACCCTAAAATATAAAGCGCCTTGAGGCGACTGTTGTTGTGATTTGGCGCTGTACAAATAAAATTGAATTGAAAATTGAATTGTCATGCTGAAAAATTAAGCTGTTGCAAATCAGCCGCTTTCTAGATGGAATTGCATGGTGGATCAAAATGTGACTGTACTTTTCTGTGTTCATAATTCCATCAATTTTGACTAGATCTCCAACACCATTGGCTGAAATGCAGCCCCAAACCATGACAGAGCCTCCACCGTGTTTTACAGATGGATGTAGACACTCTCTGTTGTACCTCTCTCCTGATCACCTCCATACATATTGATAGCAATTTGAACCAAAAATTTCAAATTTAGATTCATCACTCCATAAGACCTGTTTCCACAGATTTTCAGTCCAGCTCTTGTGTAATTTGGCATACCTCAACCTTTTCTCCCTGTTTCCCTCCCTTAAGAATGGCTTCTTGACAGCCACCTTTCCACTGAGACCATTTGTGATGAGGTTTCTCATCTCTCAGGTCCTGTGTCCGGTCTTTGCTGGATTTTTCCCTATTTCTTAAGGACATGACTTTCAGATACCATTCATCTGCTGTAGACAGGTTTTTTTTTTAGACCTGCCACTTCTTCTTTTGTCCTCCACTTGTCCAGTTTCCTCAATTTTTTTTAAGGACACACTGAACACCATGCTGAGATATGCCAAGAAAGAAAAAAAACCCAAGAAAATCTGGCTCATTGGAAGCAAAATATAAAGAAATGAGGGGTGACTCAAGACTTTTGGCCAGTACTATATCACATCACTTAACCTCTACTGGTAACATCACACTTGGTATTAATATTGTTTGTCACTACCATGTTACAATGAATATGAGTGGAATTTTGTTTGTGCAACTTTAAGCTCTGAAAATGTTAGGTTGGCAAACTCAGAGCAACTGGTTGTTGGCATAGAAGGACTGTAACTAATCCACATATAAACCCTGACAAAATACTGTCTCGTATTGTATTTGTGATACTTACAAGTACTCTGCTTTGTGATCAGATAGTCCATTTATGTCTTTCTTCCAGTGGCATAACAAATGGCAATGACAACCAGTTCAACCGTGTTAATGTCATGTCAGGTGTGCATGAGACAACACTCAAATGCAGGATGCAGAGGCAAGCAAAACAAGACAGGAATTTAAAATAGGGCATGAAGAACAAAATATAGACCAAACAGATGATCTGACAAAAGGAAACACAAGACTATATAACAGGAGGGCTGACTGCAAAATGAGACACAGGTGGGGGTAAGGCACAGGTGGAAACAATTAAGGCACTCATGCAGACAAGCCAGAGGGAGGCAAAAATAGGGAATCACCAGAAAATATGAACATAGAAACAGGAAAGAATAAAAATAAAAGCAGAACAGAAACTAAAACTCAACAGATGCAATACAAGAACCTGGAACAATTTGTTTCTCTTATTTGAACATGATTTTTAAATGTACGTTTTTAACACTGAATTTACCCAAATTTAATTTTCGGAGCTTTTCATGAACCCTTGTGAATAAGGGAGCAGCTGAAAGTAGCTTCTTCTTCTTCTTCACATCTTTTCCAGTGCCTCCAAATAAAATGATCACATTAGATGAGTTATAACTTTAAAAATAGTTACCTACCTACTGCAAATGTTGCAAAATTAATTATTTTAAAATATTTCCTGGATGTTCTTCACCCATAAGACTGAGCTGTTGAATTAAATTGGACACTAAAAAATGTGGCTCAGTATATATTCTGTGGCCTCTGTGAAGGCCACTAATCCACATACTACAGCCTGTAAGTGTGAAAGGAACATTATAGTGTAATGATTCTTTTACTTTTCTGTCTTATTTTTAAATTAATATTTATGTCATTGTGATTTTTATATTTTATTTTGAATTTTTTTACTTTGCATTGCATCATTTTATCTTTATTTATTGACTGGAATGTTTTCTTTATCTTACATTTTATTCTATTTTATGATGCATTTGTCTTTTTATTGTATTTTATCTACCCGTATTTTATTTTATTTCTATATTTTTATCTTAATAGTATCTCATCTATTTTCTATTTTTTTCCTAAATTTTATTTCATGTACTCTTGTTCTACTTATGTTAAATTTATTTCTTTGTTTGATCTTTTTAATTAATTTTAAAGTTGCTTATTGTTGCATATTATTTTTGTTTTATTCATTTTTGTTCTATAGTTCCAGTTATTGGCTTGTCAGCTATCTGTGGAGCACTTTGAACTGCACTAACCTCCATGAACGGTGCCACACAAATAAAGTTTGATTGATTCAATGATAATATGGAGCAGTGTAACTGGGACTGGTCGTTTTCTGTCTCAGACACTTTTAAATCTACATGGGATTCATTTCATCTTACACAACTGATTAACAGCCCAACTTGACCAAATGCCCATAAAACTTTTCACTTACTGATTTATTTTTAACTAACACTCCACATAAATATTCCCATCTTGGTGTTTTTGCACATGATATCAGTGACCACTGTGTAGTAGCTGCAGTCAGACAATTGAAGCTCCCAAAATCAAGACCACAAATAGTTTTTTAATTAGATTTTAAGCATTTCTGTGAGCAAGCTTTTTTCATGACTTATGGGACTGTGACTGGAACAGAATCTACCTCATTACTGATGTAGAACTAGCATGGAGACACTTTTATGATGCTTTAATCAAAATTATAGATAAACATGTGCCCTTTCACAAATTTAGAGTTAAAGGCCGTAACAATTCTCTCTTTTCTCCTCAGCGGCCAAGTCTCATCAAAGAAAGAAATGCTGCCTGGGCTCAGGCCAGAAAAAACGAAATCTGAGGCAGACTGGCTGATTTTTAGACAGCTCAGAAATTGTTCAACCTCCTTAATTAAAAAGGCCAAATCAGAGTTCTACCTCAAAAACCACTAAACACCTTAATGATCCCAAGAAATTTTGGAAAATAATAAAATCTTCTTACGGGGATGTAACCACAAATGAGCTCTTATTGTAAAAAGACTAAGGTACTTTAAGTGGAAACTGTGATATTCTTAACTGGTTTAAAGAACATTTTGTTTCTTCAGGGTCTTAATTTGAATCTTTACACCCAGAATTAGAACAGCTTAATGAACAGAAGACTCTCTCTGCAACCACTCAAATTGAATTTCTATATTTTTAGTTCAATATTGTCTCATCTATTTTTTAATTTTTCTTAATTTTATTTGACGTACTCTTATTCTGCTTAGAGGCCATTTCAGATTTTTTCTTTGATATTTTATATTTTTAAATAATTTTAAAGTTGCTTATTATTCATATTATTTTCGTTTTATTACTTCTTATGTCTAATTATCTGCTTGTCAGTCATCTATGAAGCAATTTGAACTGCAATAACCTGCATGAAAGGTGCTATACAAATAAAGATCGATTGACTGAACGATTCATTTACGAATTTGCACTTGAGTTGCATTGGATTATTCCCTTATTTAATATGTCTTGTGGAGTCATTGCTGTTGTATAGAAAGCCTACATTTATTGTGAGCCGATACTTATTTCGTCCACGAGGAGGCAGTGTCGGTCTTCAAACGACAAGCGATGACTCAACAGCGCTGTCCTGGTACGTGGTGCCGCGTCATTTCATTATCTCATTCACAAAAACATTAACTCCTCTGCGGGGCACGCACTTCTAAAGGAATATCAACTAATTGAAGGGCTGCGAGACCCATAAAACAGCCCATTCACCTCTAACTGCTTAATTTGATTGACTATTTTATCATGGTATGCTGCATTTATTGTATCTCCATTAAAAGGTCGTGTTGGCACTAAACCGAGGGGCATAATGTTCTGGGCCTTTATGCCGATTTGCCAACAGTGAAACAGGGTTTTACAGTTGGTGATTATTATAAGACAAACAGCTACCCCTCTTAAAAATGCCTAAAAAGTAATACAGTAAACAAATTAATTAAAACGAACACATTAATATTATATATTTTGTACGACACATTAGTGCCGTACAAAATATAATATAAGCCCATGTAAACCTCAATGTGAAATCTGAATTTGCCCCTTTAACGTTTCGACCATTATAGTCAGGCTGTATCTGCTGTAAATTTAAAAGGAGGATGATCACATTCCCAAATTTAAGCATCTCTACAGCAATTTATTGCCAAACAGTATAATTTCTCCACTGTATCTGATCAGTGAATGAATCAAAACCTAGCCTATCACAAAACATTTCTGAGATTTTTTTTAATTATTATTATTATTATTATTATTATTTTAAATTAATTATATAAAAAGCACAAAAGCAAACAAGCATAATTCATGTAAGCAGATGCTCCCATTTGATGTCAAACAAGTGTTTCAACATCAAATATCACACAATGTCAATAATAAAACAAGAGATAATTAACTAGCTGTAGTCTAGCAGAAGTAAGTCATAGCCTAGTAATTTTTTTGTGGGCAAAAAATTAGGTTTCTGATGTAGTAGAATATAATCACTGCGGGGATAAAACGAGGCAGATTCGTTTCCATGAACACTGAACCACTATTTGAGCAATATCTTTGAAGATCTCGTACAAGGGGAAAACAAACACCGCAAACCATTTGTCCCACTGAACCTTTATTTCCCTAAAGAGCAGCATTTAACATGTGGATGATGTGACTCAGACGTGAAAATTAGGAAGGCGTGGCCAGTATTCAAAGTAGCGGAGTTTCCAGTGCAGGCTGTGTGCGTCCTGCTCGTAGTTACGGTAGCAGACCAGTCAGACAGAGTCTGTCAGTGGGACCAGGGCACTGCGCGTCGGACAGCAGAAGCTGGATAAAGCGCACCGGCTCGGCGCATGTATTTGCTCATTTTTCTTCAAAGTGTTCGATTCCGCTGCGTCTCTTATCGGATGCTGGATGCAACACCTCCTCGTGTCAAGAATACACGTCTGACGGACAAACCATGGACAGTCTAGGCAGCCGTTGTAAGATTGTGGTGGTCGGGGACACGCAGTGTGGGAAAACTGCGCTCCTGCACGTTTTTGCCAAGGACTGCTATCCAGAGGTAGGTTCATCAGAAAGTCTGAACTTAAGTCTTTTTATTCTGTAGAGGAGGGAAATCTGGAGTTTATGAATAGCTAGCGCGCTGGCATTGAAATGTAACAGTTTACTTGGCAGCTCAACTTCAGCACTAATTCAGCCGGTTACATCCACCTGTCTAAACGTAGTAATGCTAAAACAAGAGAGGGAGAAAGAACTGTAGAACGGGAATGAAATAAATGCCTGTAAAACTATTAAACGGACTGTAGTGTCTCCAGTACTTCCCCAAAAACTTTAAGGCTTTGTCTTTACCTGCTTCATTTTAACTATGTTTAAATACATAATATCCCTGAAAGGATTTACAGCAGCCCTGCTGTGAAATGTGTCTGCCTTTATTTTATTTGTCAGCTGCATCGTTTCAAATGTCATACTCCCAGCAGTCTAATCACAGTGGCTATAAACACAGGCTTATCGTGTCCCTCTTCACTGAGTAACTAAAATAAATCTCTTCTTTTCAGAACTATGTACCCACAGTGTTTGAAAACTACACAGCCAGTTTTGAAATAGACAAACACCGGATTGAACTGAATATGTGGGACACGTCAGGTAAGACAATTTCATATCTCTGTCTGCACCTTCTCTTAGAGGCTGACATCAAATCAATCCTCTCCCAGCCCTGCCATGGTGCTTGTCCCTGGGTGCGACAGTGGTGGTGGGGAGGCACTGCCTCCAACTCCCTCTCCCTCTCCAACTTTTTCAGCTGTCATCTCTTTGACAAATTGCTTTGACCTGGCCAACTTCAGATGTCTTTTGTTTTTATCTGCTATTTTTTTGTTGTCTTTGCTGGAAACTTCAGTGCCAGCCATGTCTCTCTGTGTCTTGTGTTTGCATTCCTTCCTGAGTTGTCCACTGTGTGTGGCTGGCTCTTCCCAATGCTTTGTCCCAGGGTCATGCAACTGTGGGGAGGAGGAGAAAGGGGTGATGGTGTGGATAATTCAGACAGGATGGGCCTGAAGGGACCAGTAACTGTTTAGGTGCTTTCCTCAGATTTAGATGGATGCAGCAGCTGGCTGACATATTGGCTAGTACTGGGTTAGTCTTTGTCTGTTCTTTTGATTAAGTTTCCCCATTTGCCACATTTTCAGACATACGGTCAACATTTATAATATAGCTTTGTTTCTTTTGGATATTTTAATAAGTAGTTTGGTAACAAATCATTAATGAATGGAATTCATTCCTCAACCCAGTAAGAAATTCATTCATTAAATTTATTTTTTCCCTCCAGATTAATTCATTACGTTCAGGGGTTTTCCCACTCTAACTTTAATTCTGCAGGCATTAAAAATATCAAATTTGAACATGCTGATATGCTGTTGAATAACAACCTCGGTGATGTCAGTGTAAAAGCGTTGTTGTTCCACAGAAAGGAATCCACAGGTCAGCAATGTGATGCAATCACAATGGGGGCTTTCTCTGAAAACAAATCATCTTTACTTTGGTGGTGTATGACCAGGCAGCAAGACTCCTGCATGGACAGCCATGATCTATCCCTGTCTTGTCAGTGTGGTTGGATTTACAGCTATATGCTTCTCTGAGATTCTGCACGTCACAGTCATCTCATGCCACAGGCTCCTGCCATGTCCCTGACCAGAGACATGGCTCAGTAGTTACAGCAGTGTGTGTGGGATCCTTCCAGAGGGAATTCTTTTATGTTACAAACATAAACATTCCCAAACCTAAAACTATCTTGTGGGAGAGACTATGAGAGCATTTTTATGTTACAAGACCGGTCAGCCAAAGAATGTTGTTATTTCTTGGACCTCATGACAGCCCCAGACAGTAAATCTGCTTGAGCCTGTCAGTCAGGGGGTTGGGGTCCTCTGAGGCTCGGGGCTACAACTTAGAAGAGTTCCTTATCTCTCAGCTGTGAGAGCCTAATGTGGGAATGTTGTGCTTCTGTCCATCTTTAAAAGCCTAAAGCACCTTTGGCAGTTTCAGACTTTAATCTTTAGTCAGGAGCCACCCACCCCACAACAAACATGACGTCACCAGTGCCCACAAGGCAAATGTGTGCATGTGTGTTTGCCTGTGAGCTTCTGTGTGTGCATGCATTCAGAGGTCCTTGTGTGGTCTGCCATTATTCACTGATTCACGGCAAACACAGATGTTCATATTTTCTCTCAACAAGAAAAATAATTGGCTCACACTTAGATGAAAAAGGCTTTCATCTGAAGAAAATAGCATGTCTCCCATCGTTCCTTTATTTGAATCTGATTTTTATTGCTTCACCCCCTCTCCTCCTACGGCTCCCATTCCCATGCTCTGCTTTAATTTTCTTTCATGTGGCATAAGCACCATCGCCAACAGTTCAGTGCCCAGGCTCATGGGGCTTAATCACACCATCATTTATAACAAGTATTTCAGACTTACTATCATTTTATTTCAACAGAATCACTGTCATTGGTGGAATAAAATGCGTGACATGCTTGGTATACAGTCATCTTTGGTGAACTTTGACCTGTGAATTTACTCTGTGGGGCACTTGCAAGTGGTCTTGACAGGGCTGACCTTTAGGGGAACAGAGAATGGAAGACCGATAGTGGGCCAATCATAGACACATGTTTCTGTGTCTATGAATACAACTACAGTCCACTGGACATTTTCATTTTGACCCGATGGTTGCATCAGTCAATCTTACAATTGCTCTCTAGTACTTTCCACCCCGTATATATGCCTATTTTCTCACTTTCAGCCTCTTCACATAAACTTTTGTCTCCCTTTTAATTGCTGCTGAAGTCTGCCTGCTGTGGCTGGGCTCAGTTCACAAAACATTATTGATTGCTGTTTGAGGCGAGGCTGTTTAAACAACTTGCTTCTCGCCTGGTTCACATTTCTCCGGTATGGTTAAAAGGGTATTGCCATTTAAAAATGCTCCAAGGATTTACTGTTGCAGCATGGAAGTCAACCATTGATTCGTTTGGTCACCATATAATTTCAGTTCTTCCACAAGGTCCCGTCTTTGCAGCATGGGTGAGAACAAAGGTAAGCTGTTTATCTAACTGAGGTAATTACTGCCTGTAAATCTGTACGTTTGTGCATGTGTGGCATTTTGTAGCACTCCTTGAACAAATATTAAGATTTTTTAAGAAGCATTAAACAGAAACAGGGAAGTGATGCAGCTTATGGGAATCAGAGGGCAACCTTCAGCAGTGCTTTGTATTCTTCCCTGCATTCAGCTCTGGACCATCTGGAGAATTAAACCAATTAGAGACTGATTGAATAGAATTCAAAAGAGAGAATAAACACTATATTTGGATAAATGTGTATCAGTGTTTCATGACATGGTGATAGTGCTCTTGGTTTCATCATTGCATTATCTGCATTTTAATTTACTTTAAAAGCAACATAAGCTGTCAGGTTCTCAAAATGTCAGTGTGGGTCGGTGATAACTTATCAGAGATCATTAGTGATAACTGTTGATGCCCGTGGGCCTCTTTGGTAGTCAGCAAATCAGGAGTTTTTACTGAGCCTGAGGCAATACGGCACTCATCTTCTTTTCCCAATATGGTAAAGATGCCTGAGAAAGATTTCCTGTAGCCTTGGCTTGAGAGTAATACTCCACTAAGAGGTGTGCATGCTGTTTCTTAAAAGTCCAATTTGTGACAGGTCGGGTTTTCCCAAAGTTCCTACAGCAGTATCTTCACGTCTGTTTGTGTTTCTCTTCTCAGCTGTCTCTCTAATGCCTGACCTGATTCTCACATGAAACTCAACGCTTTCAACTGGCAATCCAAAGGCATCTTGTTTTCCTTTCTTCTTTTGCTGACATCTTTGGTACTAATCGCTCGTGCCGTGGTGTTATTTTGCAGTTTACTTCCTAGAGCTCACTTGTCATTCAGATCTTGTCTTCATCACTCTTAACCTGAGAAGTTCAGTAGATGAAATTTCTGAGTTTCTCTTGACTTTTCTTTGTCTGATCAGCAATGTTGGCTATTGCTTCCGATTCTAAGCACATTGTTCTTTCTCTGTTTATTTCCAAACAAAGTGATGTTGCTGCTGGGAAAATGAAACACATCACTTGCTGTGCTGTGGAGGATCTTTCCTGCAACAGACCTGCCTGACGCTTGGTGTTCACAACAAAATATATAAAAGCTTTCTTGAACTGGCTTCAGTTTGAAGAACTGCTGTGCAGCACAGTCAAGACAGAAAGCAGAAACATATTTGTATGAAAATGTCACAGATTGTTAATCTACACCTGGATGACAGAGTCTTAAATTAAATTACCACTCTTATCAACTTCCGAGCCCCTAATCTCTAATGAGTACTTCACCGTTGAAGTTGTGTGTTTTCTTATTACAAAGCTTCCTTGTGTTTCCACAGTCAGAGGTGTGATTGTGTTTGACTTGAGAGATGCTAAAATGTGTGTAACACTACTCCCAGTGCCAGCAGTCCCTTAGTCACAGTCTGCCTGTCTTCCTCCTCTCATACTGACTTTCCAACATTCCTGGTGTCTTTATGCTCTTTAAACTCCACATTCTCAGTGCACTGGACCGGTAGGGCATCCAGCAGCCTGTGAAAACATGCTGAGTTCAGTGGGCTTTCCATTCCTCGACACTTTCTGCTTGATTAATCTTTAATGGACAACAAATGAACTACAATCACAATGCAGAGCAGATATAAAAATCAACGGACTCTCCTGCACTCAAACCTAGAGCTCACTGGAGGTGGAGGATGCTCAAAATGTGCCGTCAGATCTGATATTATCTGAGTAGAGACTATGTTGATCACAAGAGATAACTTTGTCTGCACTTGGCTTGTGCAGACTTTCTGCTTGCCCTCTCTGAATTAGTACTGCAAGACTCAACATTAAATAATTGAATACCAGCATTATTATTTTTCTTCACTTTTCTCTGAACAAGTTCCAATTTTAGATGCTCTATAGGTGGTTAGACTTGTTGGAAAGTAGCCGCATATTTAACCACAGACTGTAAATACACCTTTTGTTTATTTTTGTCAACATCCTGAAGAGAGGATGATGACATCATTTCAAATGCTGTTGCCAAGCCTGAATGTATGCACGAAGCTCAAGCCCTAAAGTTGTTCCTGTTCTTTGCCGAACCAGCCCAGGGCAATAACTGCCTAAACGAAAATGTGTTTTGATGATGCATAGAAAGCTGGAAGGCACTCCCCTGCACTGGGAACCTGTGCCTGCTTGACAGTTTCAGGTAATGAGTAAACAGAAGTGCAAGGCTGGTGAAATACTGTAACCTAAAATAACAGTTTGTGTCTCTAATTAAGCAAACACAATTGTTGAAGAAGTTTGGAAAGTCTGTCTTCATACACAAGCTTATTCTCACACATAGCACATAACACAACAGTTATCTTTAATATTAATTAAAATTGAAATATCCATCCATAATCTATCCAACCATCCATTCTCTACTGCTTATCTGGGTCTGGGTCACAGGGGCAAAAATCTAAGCAGAGAAGCCCAGACCTCCCTCCTCCAGCTAATCCAGAGGGACACCAAGGCGTTCCAAAGCCAGCTGAGAGATATAATCTCTCCAGTGTGTCCTGGATCTGCCCCGGGGTTTCTTCCTGGTAGGACATGCCCGGAATACCTCACTTGGAGGCATCCAGGAGGCATGCCCAAACCACCTCAGCAGGCTCCTTTTGAAATTTGAAATAAGTTTTTGAAATTTTTACAAAATAGTTCATCTCGTAAACAGATATTTGCATATGAATATGTACAATCTGTAGGCAAAGGACACGAATTTTGGATTTTTCCGATATTAGCCAGTTTTTATTGCAGGTTATGTTGACCAATCATTTAAAAGGCCTGGGACTGCATTTGTTGAAATGTGATCTTAAAGCCATCAGCCATAATCTGACAGTGATACTTTATTTTGTTAGCTCCTTTAAATTTACTTGCATTTGTAAAAAAAAAAATGACCAGCAGACATAAAAAGAAGTTGTAACCTGGATGTCCATTGGCTACACCAGAAATAGAATCAGCTGTTGCCCCAGATGGGTAGTGGAAAAGACTATTCACATTTTCTCAGATATTCACTTTACTAGTGAGTAAAGTAAGCAATTTGTCAAGTAAGACAAAAAAAGTAGCAAATTGTCACATTTTGATAAATGATGAATTGTGTTATGCAATGCAAGTTGCAAGGGTCAATCAGCTGGTGTGTTGGTCAGTATTCTACTTTAGTCCAGTCCACTAATATTGGATAAATTCCATATAGATATGCATGGTCCCTGGTGGATTAATCCTAATGACTTTGGTGATGCCCTGATTTTTTACTGAATGAGGTTAACATTTTTGATTTTCAGTGTAATATCCCATACTAGTTGCTGCAGGGTGTAGTAGTTAACACATTCACCTTGGCGCGACAGGTCCCCAGTTTGAGACCAGGAGGCAACACAACCCCAGCCTCAAGGAGGCACAAGCCAGTGTTCTCCTAGTGCTGGTCCAAAGCCTGGATAAATGGGACGGTTGCGTCAGGAAAGATATCCAATGTAAAATCTGCACCCAATCAAACGTGGCTCCATGTGCTGTGGGAAATAAGGGAGCAGCCGAAAGTACAGAGTGTAATATCTCAAACTAATGCCATTCCCATCAGCCTGAGTTGTTCTTTTTTGCCTTAATTAGCAATATGATATTAAGATGTTGAACATGATAAAACAGTGTTTAAACTTACTATAAATACATACATTTTGACATTGCAAGCATGTCAGCATTTAGCAGACACCTCTGTGCCAAAGTACGACCTCAAAGAGTCACCCAGCAAACATTTCGACGTTGAATCACCATCGACTGGCGTTTTTTTGTTTGACGTGTAGTCCTGGTTGAAAAATAGTTCCAAAATGAAAGTTGAACCAACGTTGACGTCCGTTTGTGGTTTCCTTGAACATTGCCTGGATGTCCTTGTCAGACTTTCTGTCAAGAGAAAGAAACCAGGAATTGCCTTCTACTGTGTCTTTATCTATTAGACTAAAATTAAATAAACTAAACATTCTCAGTAGAAAGAATGAGAAGGGGAAAAAAAAGACACTTCAGTGGTGAATCAACCTTGTGATCCAAGGCTTTTGAGTCCATTTCTTTTCTTACTGAGTTAATTAACTTCACACTCAAGCACTTGGTTTATCATGCTGACACTGGGGTAACAGTACAACGCATTAAGTTCACCGTGCAACAGGTGAGACAGAACTTAGATGTAGATAAATGTAAATGGCTTAAATGTATTGTGTACACACACACACACACACACATATATATATATAATAATAATGTTATAATGTTATAATGTTATAGCTACAGTGGTGTGAAAAAGTGTTTGTCCCCTTCCTGATTTCTTATTTTTTTGCATATTTGTCACACTTAAATGTTTCAGATCATCAAACAAATTTAAATATTAGACAAAGATAACCAGTGTAAATACAAAATGCAGTTAAAACATAAATTAACTGTGGGTGATCACATCTTTGGAAAGCTGAGTTCAATTTCTCTAGCCACACCCAGGCCTGATTACTGCCACACCTGTTCTCAATCAAGAAATCACTTAAATAGGTAGATTTCATTTATTATGGGAAAAAAGATATCCAAACCTACCTGGCCCTCTGTGAAAAAGTAATTGTAATGTTAAATCATGAATTAACTGGGATTAACCACATGTTTTAGAAAGCCGAGTTCAATTTTACCAGCTATAACACCCAGGCCTGATCACTGCCAGACCTGTTGAATCAATAAATCACTTAAACAGAACCTGTCTGACAAACTGAAGTAGGCTAAAAGATCTCAAAAAGCAACACATCATGCCATGATCTAAACAAACAGCTGTTTTGTTTGGTTTTTTTTTTGCCAACAAACATCTTGATGATCCCCAAGACTTTTGGGAAAATATTCTGTGGACTGACAAAAGAAAAGTTGAACTTTTTGGAAGGTTTGCGTCCTGTTACATCTGGCATAAAACTAACAGCATTTCATAAAAAGAGCATCATACCAACAGTCAAATGTGGTGGTAGTGTGATGGTCTGGGGCTGCTTTGCTGCTTCAGCACCTGGACGACTTGCTGTAATTGATGGAACCATGAATTCTGCTCTCTACCAGAAAACCCTGAAGGAGAATGTCTGGTCATCAGTTTGTTCCCTGAAGCTCAAGAGCACTTGGGATATGCAGCAGGACAATGACCCAAAACACGCCAGCAAGTCCACCTCTGAATGACTCCAAAAAAAAATGAAGGTTTTGGAGTGGTCTAGTCAA
>VUQI01030930.1:2944-16048 GCA_015106735.1 Paratilapia polleni
CCCGTTTTAAAAAAAAAAAAAAAAAAAAAAAAAGGTCAATTAGTGAGCTTTTCACTGTTGTCTGAGACATATTAATACATGTCCTCACTCATTTATGCCTGTAATGTGACCTCACCATAGTTGTCCTGTTAGCATATTACACTGCGTGTATGTATGTATGTATGTGTATATATATTTGTGTGTGTGTGTGTGTGTGTTTTATTTTTTTTATTTTATTTTTTTTTCCATTTTTTTCAGTTGAAGCCAACGCTCTTATCTGTTGTGAAAGACATCAGAATGATGTTCAGTTCCATGTGGTCTCTCTGGACAATATAGGTACATAGAGTAGAGCAGAGCATCACTGCAACTGCTGAATTAATTTTTGTTCCAGTTCTATAAGAACACTATAAAGACTTCCTCTTGGATACAGCTTTATTTGTGGTTGTGTTCTTGGAATTAAAGATGATTTATGCTTCCCTTGACCTGTTCAAATAACTTGAACATGACATCATAAGCTTATACTGTATAGTTTGTATCATGAGCTGAAACCTAAATTTATGACAAAAAGCAGTAAGAGTTAAAAAGCTTGATTATTTTAAACATGCTATACAGAGTTACTGTGTGAAAAGGACCATCACTGCAGAGGATAGGGTCTTTGTAATCCAGTGGTGCCCACTTGTGGCTGGAAGGGAGAATTGTTTATGTCCTGACTGACTGTGTGAACTAGTGTGAAAGAAATAATCATCTTTAGAATAGCACTTCATATTATGTGTTGATCGGGCTACTGCTGATAAATGGATGTCGATCACTTTATGAAACCAGTCTATCTCTTCTTTAGACCTGAAACATAAATTGGGTTATTTACCAGTTGTTGCCCCTTTCCTTCTTTCTACTTATTTATATTATTGCTACACATCAACACCAAAGAGAACAACTCAAAAACAAGTGAAAACAAAAAAAGAAAAGTATTTAAAAGTTAGAAATGTAGATTTGGAATTCATAATAATAATTCATAAATAATTGGGATTCACAGAAAAGTATTTTTTATAATGCACACTATCTCGAAAGAAAGAGAGGACAGTCACAAATTTGGGGAGGGAATAAACCCAGCCCTTTATACAGTGCCGCCTAGAGCACTTGTAGAATTTTAAGTTAATGTAGTTTCACGTATTTGTGGGTTTTGTTTGCTCTGTACGTATCACTTTTCTGTCCCACTTGTGGTGCTGTTGAAGGGTTCAGTTGTCTATATATCATCCCATGCTGCTGTGCTAGTGGGTTTAGTAATGTCATCAACTCCAGCTTTCCTTAAACCTGTACCATTTTTGATACCATGGAGGGAAAAATTACAAAAAATGACAACAAATTAAGAGGCAATTCAGCACTATTTTTAAGTTGTCTGACTTGCAAAAATACAATATAGCATAACTGTAAGGTATGTATATGACAGACATTATAAGATTCTCTTACATACTGCAAAAAAAAAAAAGAAAAGTATTTTAGGTTGTGTGAGGTAGTGTTGGGCTTCTGGTTACTTGCCTTCATATTTCATTGCTGATCAGATAGTTGGTAAAGGAGGCTGCCACTGTTTCTGTCTAGTTGCTGGTAGAGTTTTCTCATCTTCAATCTGGGACTTTAAGTGAAACAACATTTTTTAGACACAAATAATTGTGTTATCCTGTTAAATTAATGCCGTCTAATAATGGGCAGGACTGTTAATTGATAAAGAAATGAGGGGTGGCTCAAGGCTTTTGCACAGTACTGTTAAGTGTTCAAATTGAATAAAACGGCAGTGCATGTTGGTATAGATATAACTATGACCTCACATCATTAGGATTATGGATTCGAATCATAGACTGTATATAAAAGAAAAAGGATGGAAGGATGATGGATGGATGGATGGGAAGATCTCACATGATCTGGTGCTCACTGCTGACTCTGGGCTGTTCTCTATTTTAATTCTGCTTGACCTCAGCTCAGCTTTTGATACTGTAGATCACAATATTTTAATCATTCGTCTGAAAAACAGTGTAGGCATTATTAATGTAGCTCTGGATTGGTTTATTTCATGTATATCTAATAGGTCTTTTTCTGTAAGGATTGGTGATGCCTCATCTTCTCATGCTCCACTCTCCTGTAGGGTCCTCCAGGGGTCTGTCTTGGGTCCTCTTTAATTCTCAATCTACATGCTACCCCTCGGACACTGTCTAGATTTTCATTGTTGCGCAGACGATGCACAACTCTATGTCACGTTAAAATCCAGTACTGCTGATATCTCACGCATCAGGTCTTGTCTGGATGATGTTAGAATCTGGATGTCCAAAAACTCTCCACTACTCCTCCTTACATGGATTTTATTGCTCGTTTTTTAAACTGAAAACACAGAGCAGGGACAAGTAAGGTTCTTTTAGGCTGGAGAACTGTTCTGACTGTTCAGAGTGCTTTACCCATTTAGAAGTAAACGTAGCAGAATAAAGCAAACTGCATTCTTCAGCAATTTAGTGTTTTGTTTTGCTTTGAGGAGTTTTAAACTATGTAAATGTGCCAAATGGATTGTGAAAGGGGACTGGAAAAAAGCTAAGTCTGCCTTTACACTTTATTTGTAATTGACAGGATTTTGTTTTAACTTTGAGTAGTAGCACTCAAAGTTAAAACAAAAATCCTGTCAACACGTGAGATGCAGTGGCTATCTCATCTCAGTGCTGTCTGATTTGCCCTCTTCTTTCCTGCTGCCCAGTTGAGTCTCTTTTTCTTTTTCCTCCCTCTCTGTTTGAGTCTGCTCCTGTTGGACTGAAATTGCAGCTGACAGATCTTTATTTACCTTCTTTCTGCTTTGTTCTTCACAATCATACTCTTCTTCCTGCATTGTTCCTCATTCGCCTTAAACTTAAGCACTCACTTGTGAGTGCTTAACTTGTACATTTTGAACATTGAACATTTTAATTTTTTGTGTGTGTACTAGTGATGATTTCCATTTTATTAAAAAAAATTTTTTTTGCTTATGTCTCCAAATTCCAGGTGTATTGAATTAATCTGATGTAGTTTGGAGTAGAAGATTTGAACATTGTCCACTGTGACGGCTTCCTTCCTCTTCCAATTTGGAAATGTCAATAGGTTTGGTATTTCTATGGTAAAATTTCAGTCTTGAAGCAGAGACACTGTCAGCCGTAGGTCTGTATTCTGTATTTTTATAATTTTTTTTTCTTTATATGCTATCTTAAAAATAATAACAACAGCAGATTGTGCCGTTAAATTCTTTGATTAATTATTATGCTTGAGATACATTTTTAGCTCCCTCTCACTTACAGTTAGGTGCATAAGTATTTGGACAATGAGACAAATTTTGTAATTTTGCTTCTGTACACGACCACATTGAGTTTTAAATCAAACAACCAATATGTGGTTTATGGAACTACATTTCTGTCAAAAGTCACGCATGAGATAAAACATAATCATAAGCAAATAATTTCATTTCACAGGCGCAGGTATTCATTGCCACTCGCGCAATTAAATTCAACAACCCCAATGCATAAAACTCAGCAGCCACACACACAAAGAAGCCATCACACAAGCAAGAGTGTCTGCTTTGCGAGCGATGCAGCAGATTCATGCTCTCTCAGGCAGCTCTGCTGTCGAAGCTGAATTCTGCTCACTTGAATCAATCTGACTTTTGACAGTTTCGAGGGGCCCTGATGTGATTGGTCACTTTCAAAGCAGTGACGCCACAGCCTCTGTGATGGACGGGTTCAGTTTACTGCGTTAAACTGAGTTACACTGTGGCACCAACATAAACACTGTTTTAAATCCTATTTGTTTACAATTTGGAAAATGAAGTTTGCCGAATTAACTATCAAAAGTTATTTTTTTGCTGTGTAGCTGTGGGAATACTGAAAACTGTCACTGGATTACTTTAATCCTGAAGAAATCTTAAAGACCGCATGATTCTAAGGCAAGTTCTGAAGCCTCTGACCTACTGTCCCATTAGTCATTGTACAATATCACATACCTTATTATGAGTAAAAAAAAAAATCATCATAACGAGGAGCACACATCATTCCTAAGAAAAGGAAAAATAGTTTTTCGTAGTCAATTAAGCAAACTTAATTTTCCAAAATGTGAACAAATATAAAACGTTATTATGTTGCTGCCAGATGGTCACTTAGTGAAACACAGCAGTGCACATCTGGCTGCAGAGCTCCACTCACTGTGGGTTCAGGCTCCACTATAATAATTCATCCAGATAATATTAGAGGTTCTGTGAACAGACAGTGTATGGAGTGGACAGGAGAAGAGGATGTGACATACTGTCTTTTTACAACACAACGTGACAACGGTAAGTAGTGTTCATAAAGAGACTAGCAAGAACAATATTAAAGAGTTGTTTCTGGTAGGTACTTAGATATGTAGTTATTAGCAAAGTTATTGTTCACTGTTTCAATAAAGGAAAACAGGATTGAAAATTGTCTGCATGTTTTATGTTATGAATCATCATGATTATCCAGGCCACAAAAGTTCACAGAGACCACATGGTGTAACTGTCTCAAATCAAATGCTGATTTTCAGCTTTTCACAGTTGTGGAACAAGTATCCTATCCTAAATCCTATATGTATAAATAAAAGTAGTAATACTACAGTATATGTACACTCTGTAAAAGTTTTATTGAAGTAAAAGTGCTAATGTTCTGCATTAAAATATACTTCAAACTCTATATAATTGTTGTCATTAAAGTGTACACCACAGCTGCAGCTAATTCATTGTAGCTAAATCACACCATCATTTATTACTTAATTTATATTTTATATTAGCCTAATTCTGCTAAATGCATGGAGATGGATTTCAAAGTAAACTATTTTCCCTTTGTATCTTTTTATGACTAAATCAAAAATCACTATGAAAAAGTTGATCTGTGCTCCACATATCGGTAACTTTGGGCTAGGTTGCTCTCTTGAGGATTTGTTGACTTTTTGCAAAGTGAAGTTTGCCAGTTTAACTGTAGCTGTGGATGTACTGATTTATTGCTGTCTTTACTTTGATACTGCTCTTAAAAACCAACGAATTCTAAGGCAAGTTTTGAAGCACTCCCATCAGCTGCAGACTGAGCAACTTTTTGTTGGCACATATATATATATATATATATATATATATATATATCTAGTTTAGCCAAAGTTATAATTGCTAGATCCTGATGCACACTTCCTTTCCTGATCCTCATTATGAGTCTTTTTTTTTTTAAATCATAAAAGGTATAAGATATTGTACAACAGACTAATGGGAGTCTGACTAGTAGTGCAGAGGCTTCAGAACTTGCCTTAGAATCGTGCGGTCTTTAAGATTTCCTCGAAACTGTCAAAAGTCAGATTGATTCGATCAAGCAGAATTCAGCTTCCAGAGCAGGGCTGCGAGAGCGTGAATTGTGCGAGTGGCAATGATGAATACCTGCGCCCGTAAAAAGAAATTATTTGCTCATGATTATGTTTTATCTCGCGCGTGATTAACTCTGCTTGGACCAGCTGGTTGTTGTTTTTGCCATGTTCCAAACACACGTGTTGCCAACAGGGAAGTTGCAGAGTGCCCTCTGGTGGACATATAATGCAATTTCAACACTTGCGTTTCTCCCATCTCTTGTTTGCTTTTTTAAATTTTCATTTATTGGTTAATAAAGGAAAATTATTTTCCGATACCGGTATATCTCCAAATAGCTAATATCGACCAATAATATTAATCAGCTGATATATTGGTCGGGCTCTAGTTTAGAGTTTATTTCCCACATTACAGTCTCTGCCAGTGATGGGCACTGAATAATGGTTAATGTTCTTCACATACTGCAAAGAATGATCTAACCTACTGTAACCCTTAAATTAGTGAACATAAGTGGACAGATATCAGCTGAACAAGTAAAAAAAAGTTTTTATTTTTTAATCCTTACTTTATTAAGCTTTTTTAATGTGTAAAATAGCTCTCTGGCTAATAAGATACGTTATCCACGGTAACTTCACAGTTGTAGCTTTGGTATTTATTTACTTAGGCCTGGGGTGGGGGCTTAACTAAAGGCAGATGGGCCACTGGGCTTGTGATGCAATGGCAGATAGCAGAAACCTTGAGTGGAGAGCGTTAGATTTTTGACTTTAAATTCTGATTTCTACAGAAAGTGTGCTAACATGCATTGCTTTCTGCTAACTAGTGAATGTTCTTTAGACCAATCACCAAATTATTGTGTGTCGCAGGTCAGCTGATGGAACGGAGCTCACAGATGAGTCATGTAATCAGAAAGCATCTTTGTGTGTTTGGCTGTGACCTTGGTGCCTCAAAGGAGGATTGAAACTAAAGATGAGATCAAGCTGTCAATCTTTAGTTTCTATGGATGTCAGCTGTTTAACTGGTCATGGCATTGAGTACGTGTCTAAAAATACATGGTACATTCTGCTTAGAGCAGTTGTTCCATTCATACAATATGATTAAATGTGTTTTGGTGGTAGGCACTGTGAATTCACATATCAGATGAATAGAAGAGAAAGTCACACAGCCAGGGGAGCATCCTCTCCTCACAGCCATCATGTGGTTGGTCGCCCTCATACTGGGGTCATAAAGAATCAGGGCAGAACACATGCATATTCTTGTATGACTCACACATCACATAATGTTATTTTTGTTCTGGCTAGACTCATGATTATGAGTCCCTAGCATCAGTGAAAACACTGTCCCAAATGCACAGATAGATCATCATCTTCTAGTAAATCGACAGTTATCAATAGAGCGGCACCACAGTGATGCCAGAATAATCTTTACAGTAGTGTTAGGCCCTTTGTTTCACATTTCTTTTGCAATATAGGGAAAGAAAATAAGTACAAAAGAGAGAAGTCATTATGAGTGCATAGGAAGGGGAAATGAATGCCAGAGGAGAGCAGGAGATGAAGATGCAGAGCTTACTGGATGATGTTTGCATGGCCGTCATCCTCTTTTAGTGTCTCCACATCGCACTTTCCCTTCCTTATCTTCATTCTCCCTTTCTCTCGCTCTCAGTCTTCTTAGCTGCATTCAGGTGTCAATAAAAAGAGGACTGTGGAGCTGACATCACTGCTAGGGCTGTTTGGTGAAGCCTAGAGGAGGATGAACACGTACACACTCACATACACACACTAGCTGACATTCGCATTTAGTTTTTCTAGAAGCACAAACATGATGCAAGTTGGCAGTTCAGTTGTAATCATTTATTCATTCTCACAGAGAGCCACAGTGTTATCAAAAGATATTCACACACAGGAAATATGCTCATTTACACTCGTTCACAGTTTTTCTCTTTTACTGACATTTAAACTTTCAGAAGTTAATTTCAGTGTTGGTGTCAAATCCTATATTATACTCTTGAAGACCAATTCACAGTTTTGTGTACATGGACAGCTCCTTAAACTTAAAAACTCAAAGTTATTGCTGGAGCAAGAACTGCTGTGTGCGTGCGATTGTAAAAAAAGATGGATGTAGCTTCCAGGTCCAAAAAATGAAGTCAGTGAGAGTGTCCCTTAAACCTGCATTCTATTTAATGACCACCAGAATGCAACCCCTGTGGTTGCAGAAAGACTTAGGGCTGTATAGAAGTTGATAGGAAAACAGTCCTCTGTGACCTGACTCTGTAGTCCATTTTGTAAATGATGGTCATTCGCTTATGATGGTCATTTGCTAATGATTAACGACTTGTCAGTCACTAGTCTGACAAGGGCGGCTGTGGCTCATATGCCAGAGCGGGTTGTCTACCAATCAGAAGGTTGGTAGATTGATCCCTGGCTCCTCCAGTCCATGTGTTGAAGTGTCCTTGGGCAAATACTGAACCCTAAGTTGCCCCCGATGCATCCATCGGAGTGTGAGTGTGCATGTGATTGTTAGCTAAAAAAGCACTTATGTGACTGGGTGAATGAGACTTGTAGTAGAGCACTTTGATTTCTCAAATTGAGTAGAAAGGGGCTATATAAGTACCAGTCCATCCATTTAGCCATTAGCCAATGAGTGCACCATTTCACACTCAGATTCACCCCTCGCTTGTCACATCCAGTTTGAAAGCACCAAGATGATGGTGAAAACAAGCACAAGACCAAGTGGAATACAGCGCAAGTAAAACTCATAGGGCACACAAAATGAGCATCAGGAGAGTGCAATTGGTGTGTCCATTATCATCACGGTCTCCAAATTTTAGGTGAACACATCCACAGAGAGGCCACATGGGTATGGGTTGATGATAAATAAACTATGTGCAGACAAACTACGTGAAAACCATTGTTGCCAAAGTTTTTTTTTTATAAATTAGGAGACTTTACTCTCTAAAACAACACTAACCTTGATTTTGTCACCTTCATATTTTTATGTAAGACTGTTCCATAGTGTATTTATTCAAGGAACACTGTGTGTGGAGCACTGTATGTGTGGTACCCAAGATTAAACAGAAAAAACAGCTAATTCTCACATTTCAGAAGGTGTGATCAGAGAATGTTTGTCCTTGTTTGCTTGATCTTTTTTTTCTCTTGATGACTATTCTGTCCTAAATTAATCGAACAATAGTTTTCTAAATAGAACCACATATATATATGTTATAGTAACATCGTGTACCCTGAACACCAACAACAGCATCAGTTAGCCAGTTGTGAGTTTAAGAGGAGGTGACAGGGAGACTCAGCACACAGAGAGAGAATAGCATTGCTCTGTGCTCTACCAATGGCCTGGACTGTGAAGCTAAAGGATGAGATGAATGTGACTGAAAGAGAGAGAGAGAGAGAGAGAGAGAGTGTGCTGGCATGTCAGCAAATAGACCCAAGGGAGAGAGAGAATGAAAAGAGGGAGAGAGAGGCATGGTTAAGAGGAGGGAGGACTATACTTAGACAGCAGTAAAGATAGTCAGCCACAGCCAATGCTGCACTATAGTGCCAGAATAGAGGGGGACTTAGTGGATCTCTTATGAGCACTGTGGGATATTTTGCAGTTCTGATCTGACAACACGTTGCCTTTTGAGCCCAACAGGTCCAGGAATGGAATTAAAGCAATTTGGGATGGACTTGTTTCTGAAATCCAGATATGTGTGATGAATATAAGCCAACCTATATACAGCAAACCACTACTTCATTGAAATGACATGGGGACAGTTACTTTGAACGCTTTCAAGAGGACCAGCTGAAGTTGAAGAAAGGTGTCAGCTTATGCTGCAACTACAATTACCTTGGAACTGATGCTGTTTTATGCTCTCAGTCCAAAGAACTTTACACCTACAACTGTGAATTGGACTAAATGAAAGGATATAGAGGGAGGAAGAAGTTGAGATTTCCTGTTTTGATGACAAAATTTTTTTTTACAGACAAGGAAAAATGAGGACTAGTTCAAGAGAAAATGGCAGAAAAATGAGCGTTCTATTACGGATTGCATCAGCATAGCTTGACTGACGATCTTTAAGGCCTATGAAATATGACCAGATGAGTAGCCCAAAGGAGAATAATACAAGATTAATGAAGCTCAAGCTTAATCCACCACAGGGATTACAAACTGACACATTGCAAACTTGGTGTTTTGCATCCACAGTCCTGATGTTGACAGTTCAGTAGTTTGCATTCTGTATACAACTGTTTTGTTTTTTTTCCCACCGATTTACCCTCGACTGACTATTCCAGTCGCAGTGCAGCAAGCAGAGATTGTGGAAAGATGAACACATATCTTAGTTGCATATCCTGAAGCCTTGAGACATCTGGTGTGTGTTAGTATGTGTTCGCTGCACAGACAGTACATGTTTGTTTGAATGTGGAGGTGCTAATGCTGAGGGTGTCGGGTGTAGCACCAGCTCCATCAGGCCACGAGTGGCGATTTCAGTGTTCTGTTGGGGTGGACTGTAGCGATGCCGAACCTCGCTGTATCTGGCTGGCAGTTTTAAGGGGTGTTTCACCTCGTGCCTCCCCTTGTCCAACGCCCATCACATCACCAAGAAGACGGGGCTACCGGAGGATCATACATCGGCATCGCTTGTCCTGGGTAATTAGTTGTGACAATGCAATACTATTAAATCTGATATATTGGCCAAAGGACTAGTGTTTTGCCCAAGAAAATCTGAAACATACTTGTGGGACACTATCTCCTGGACCTAAAAGGCACACCAGTGAAATTGTTTTAGAGCTAGGTCTTGTAGAAAAGGTGTCCCTTGACAACCAATACATTTCAGTAGGTTCTTAAATAGTGGACATTTTTAGGCAATAACTTTACATTTGAATGTCTCATGTTATTTAGCATCCAAACCATTTAATCCATCCAAACTATTTGATCTCTGGGTCATCCAGAAACATTTGACGGATAGAAGTTTGTAACCCTCTGAGGTCGAAGTCATCATCATCAGTGACCCTAACCGTAACCCTCATGCTATGCTATCAGAATATTTACTTTTGTTCTTTTAAAAAAATGTTTTCTCAAGACTTGTTAATCAGGGGACAAAGACAATAACCATTCTAACTGGCATGCATCATCATAATTTTTTCTAAAAAAGTACCATTTGCTCGCCTCCAAAACAGGATTAGGCTTAGAGGCTAGGATTGGGGAAATGGCCGACGTTGCCTTTGACCTCAGAGGGTTAATACCATCAGTGTAGAAAGTGACTCACCAACACAGTGTGTAAAGGGAATCTTGGTTCTGATATGCCTATTTAAAATGCTATATGGTTTTTTTAGTAAATTTGTAAGGATCAGTTCTTGCCCATTCTTGTTTAGCCCATGTACCTCACATAATAGACTGCCTGGCCTAAGTTGCCCACCTGAATGAAGCAAATATTATAACTTAGCACTTAATAATTTACCTGCTCAGCTGACATCTGGCCCATTACGTCCAGTAATTATGGATTACAGCTGGTTAAATGATTCTTTTGTTATTTGTGAATGGCATTAACTGCGATTTGATGCTCTGTCGCTGGTATAGGACATAAAGTGAGAAATAAACCCTCCGGTGTCTCTCTCTCTTGACAACCACTATGGTCCACTGTTCCATTTGTGCCTAACAATTACCCTGATAGTGGATTGACAGCCCCAACCTATTTCTTCCATGAAACAAATTTAAATTAGCAGTGGGCTATGATGGGTTCTGGCTTCCTCAATATTGACGTGGCCATTGACATGACAATATTGTGCCTCCTGCACAATATTGTCACCTAATAAAACTGAAAAGTATTTTTTTACCTGGGATGTCATGTATCTTGTGTCAGGCTTTTTAACCAGTTGCTTAAAGCCCTGCTTTTTCACCATATAACCGCATTAGTAATTTCTATCCACCATTTGCTTTTCCTGTCATAAGGAGTGCAGCTAGCAAATGCAGGTAGCGAGGCTTGGTTGAGTCATTTCTTTACATCTGGGTCGCACATCACCAGCTGCTAGCATCTCCTCCTTTGCAGCCTGGTTGTACTGGATGGTGTGTTTTTGCCTCAAGTGGTGAAACAAGTTTGTTGTTTCCACCTGTAGCAGGAACAGTTTTCTTGCATATTTTGCAAAGCGTTGTGCTTTGCTGGATGTTGTTATAGTAGCTCCTTGGAGGCTGACACACAGCTCTTGCTCTCAGACATGCCCGGGCTTGTCTCGTTGTTGTGTGCACTAGGGAATGTAAATGCATGGCGTTGCTATAGCAACGATATCAAGGACAATATGATATGGCCCAGCCCTATAATACAGTAATAGGTGATATGTTGCCACCAGTCTGTTTGCCTTACACACAGCCATTTGACCCACTGACCACAAATTTTAACTGGTACAGGTTTCAATTCAATTCAGTTCAATTTTATTTATATAGCACCAAATCACAACAACAGTCACCTCAAGGCGCTTTATATTGTGGGGTAAAGATCCTACAATGGCAAAGACCGTACAGTGTAGGTTTAAAGGCACATCACGTGAAAATAAACTCGTACTTACTTATTTCCCATGTACTTTAGCTCTCTGTGCAATTCTCTATGCCCTTCAACTATTCTGTAGTTGAACATGTGAAACTGTCCATTTCTGGTTGCAAATTTTATGTTGTACTGGCTTCCGTGGTATCAGTGCAGTATATTGGCCTGGCCTTAAAGTTTGTCTGTAGACCATCCTTGTACAAAAATTCATTCTGAAAGGTTCTCATCTCCTCTCTGTGTGCAGGACAAGGACCGCATCTTTGACCGTCAAAACAAAAACTGATGTCATTGCTTTCAACTTTAGTGGTGTTATTGTGTGTCACAAAAGAACCTGCAGAGTTAAGATGAACAAAATGGCTATCAACATCCTGTTGTTGTCTACACTTTGCAGAAGATTTGGTGTTTGATTCATCCAAGTGTGTTAGTGTGTGTTATGCCACGTCACTATGCCTCCTTTAGGTGTTATGTAATATAGCACTGAGGGGGCCTGTTGACTAGCTTACAGAGGGGAAGGGAGGCTGATGCCCTTTTGCTACACAGAGCATGGAGCTTTATATAATATTTTGTGGGTGAGTATGCATATGTGGGTGTATGCGGCTGTGCTTTAAAGAACAGTGTATAAATGTGTAGGAATATGAAGCAAAAACTAGATTTTCAAGAAACAAAATGTCTATATATGCACTAAAATTGCATTCAAAATCATTTTTGTAACGAGTTGCCCCTCTGCACAAAACACTGTTGTGAGCACTGTGTTGAAAATATAAATCAGTATACAGCTCCGGAAAAAATTAAGAGACCACTCCAAAATTATCACTTTTTCTGATTTTGCTATTCATAGGTATATGTTTGAGTAAAATGAACATTTTTATTTTGTTCTATAAACTACTGACAACATAACTCCCAAATTCCAAATATAAATATTTTCATTTAGAGCATTTATTTGCAGAAAATGAAAAAATTGTCAAAATACCAAAAAAGGTCCAGTGTTTTCAGACCTCAAATAATGCAAAAAAACAAGTTCATATTCATTTTTAAACAACACATTACTAATGTTTTAACTTAGGAAGTGTTCAGAAATCAATATTTGGTGGAATAACCCTGATTTGCAATCACAGCTTTCATGCGTCTTGGCATGCTCTCCACCAGTCTTTCACATTGCTGTTGGGTGACTTTATGCCATTCCTGGTGCAAGAATTCAAGCAGCTCAGCTTTGTTTGATGGCTTGTGACCATCCATCTTC
>VUQI01030931.1:2998-24670 GCA_015106735.1 Paratilapia polleni
CTGTCTTCCTGTCTTTGTGTGTGTGTGTATGTGTGTGTTGCCAGCAGGAAGCCCACAGGGGTTTTTAGCAGCTGATTTATTGCTGAGTTAATTCATAACGGCGTCCGATGATGATGAGAGGCCGCAGGAAAGTATGGTCGTCACTGTTGTTGTTGAAGGGTGAGAGAGAGAGGGGAAAGGGAGAGAATAAACAGAGTCGTTCTTTGATATAAAGTAATGGAGTGGAAAGTGATAGCGGAAAAGTAATGAAAAGAAAGTTATGGAATAAAGCAAAGGAGGGACAGATTGTAAGGTGCTTTACAGTGTAGTTTTAATATGAAGTGATACAGTGAAAAAATGAAGAAACAGGATTATAGGAGGGTGATGTCTGTTGGTGTAGTTTCCTTCAGAGCTCACTGAATTTCTTTCTTATCTTTCACTGAAGGAGTCATGACAGTTAAATGTGAGACTGAAAGTGTGAAGAATGCCATCACCAGAAAAATGCACGAATACAAAGCAGTCTACAAAATTACAACTTTGGAGCAACGGCACTGCACTACAGTAGCTCACCCAATATGAAAATAGGGATCAAAAGAAAAATGCTGAAATCAGAAAGAGATAAAGTTAGGCGATAAGAGGCTTTAAGTTAGGCAATAAATAGATGATAATTGATAAAACAGACTCATGAAAAGAGGGGCCCCAAGAAGTGACTCTAAACTGCATCTTATGAACAATAGTTTTGTTATAAAGTGACTTCTAAAAGACAATACCCTCTATTGGCTGTGGTAATTATAATGAGAACTATAAAGGCAGTGTAGGGAGGAGACTGGGGTGGATAGATGGGTCTACCACTTTCTGTTTCCTTTTAAAAACTACATGATTTTTCTTTCAACCGTGGCCTTAAATAGGAGAACAAAGTGTGGTTTAACTATTTTGCAGAATACTACTGCATAATCTATTCCACACAGTTAAGTAGCAAGGGAAGCAGCCTTCCATGGTAAGCTAGCAAGTTTTGTAAAAACTTGAACCTGACGGGTGCTCTGCAAAGTGAGATTAATGGGTTAGCGAGGTCAGAGTTATCAGTTTCATAAAGGTGGCTCTGTTTTTACCTGGCTATATCACCATGGTAACTAACGCTGAACATATAACATGGTCTGGAGCAGGTTGTGTTCAGAATTTCAGTTTAAATCATCTGGAAGCCCCACTTTTTCACTTTCTTTTATTTACAGTAAACTTTAAGTGAGATAGATTCTCCTGTTGAAGGAATACATTTTATGCAACGTGTTAAGCTGTACAGTACCTAGCACCGTCAAATGAACCCCAGCTTTAAAGTTACAGCAGCGCAAGCTGGAAGTTGCCTGTGTTCAGTTACTGATGCAGAAAATGTATAAAGGTTTTTTTGCTAGGTCTTAATCTGTTGATAAGTTTATTTTGCACTGCTGGAATTGCAGCTAACAGAGCTCAGATTAGAAAACGTATCAGTTACATTTCTAGGCTATGTATTACCAGTAATTTTCCATCAATAAAAGTAATTTCACTTTGATCTGGCGACAAAATAAAGTGATTTTCACATCTCCTTTATTAGACTATGGGAAAATGTCAGACCTGAACATACTGAGTAACATTTAATGTTTAAAAAGTTTCAGAGATCTAATGTGCAGGTGTCATGTTACAGCAGTACTGCGAGTGCACCAAGCGGTAAAATAAATATAACTCAAGATAATATTCTTTTTCTCCTCAGCTTGCTTGTGATGAATTCACAAGATCTTCTACAGCATTACTCTTGTCTTATTTACAGCACCAGAGCTGCATTTTACTGTTATATTTTTAATAATCTCTAAGGATGTCTATCACCCGTTCCTCTGATTGGAGTAGGTGGTACTCAGTCGATCAGTTTTGTGCGGAAGAAGAGCCAAATGATGTGTCAACATCAGCATGCTCAGAGCCTGAAGCAGTAAGCCTCAGTTAACAAAGAATGTTGATAACCACCATCATGATACAATGGCATTTTAGGTTTTGTCAAGCAATGAAATCCCGGCTGTGTTGAACTTCCTTCATGGTATACCCCTCTGATGATGAATCTGTTTTATTATGATGGTGTGCTAGTGGATGTGCCACCTAGTGCCAGTAATAGCCAGCTGAGTGATTGTGTGGAATAAGCTATAAGGCAGGATTTGTTAGTTTTGCCACAGGAGTATTGGTTTAGAGCTTACCTGAGATGACAGTGACACTGAAAACATATTGTTTTCATTGATTAAACTGTACCAGATATTGATATCTTTCATTCTGCTGCATTTAATGATAGTGTTCTTTTTGAAATCACTGGAATCTTCTATGACACATAAACATAATACTTCAGTTCCACTTTATGCATGTTTTTAATTATTGATACTATATTTTGAGGTTTGGTCTCTTTTTTATATCTTTTTATTCCACTTCTTACAGGCTGCAGGCTCTGAGGAAGGAGAAGTCACGGGACGCGGCAAGGTCGCGGCGGGGAAAAGAGAACTTTGAGTTTTATGAACTGGCCAAGATGCTGCCGCTGCCAGGCGCCATCACCAGCCAGCTGGACAAGGCCTCCATCATCCGGCTCACCATCAGCTACCTGAAGATGAGGGACTTCGCCAACCAGGGAGACCCACCATGGAACCTGCGAATTGAGGGACCTCCACCTAACACCTCTGTCAAAGGTAGAATGGACATTGGAAATACTGAAAGACAGAGTTTGTCATTTAGACAATGTTTGTGGTTCTGTGTATTTCCAAAAAAGAAAAAAAAAATCTCTAAGAACTGAGAAGGTCTTTTTAAGAAAGCAGGCAGCACTGCTTTGTTCAGGAACAAGACCCTTTACGTTTATGCGCTTGAAAGATAAAAATTCAAATTAGAAATTTTCTTTGTAGTGATAGGTGCATGTACAAGTACACTTGTTTTTCCTTTTCTTGTTGATTTGAATTTGAATCAAGATGTCATACGTGCCACACATCACCTGTAGAGGCTAAACCAACACTTGAAGTCACTGAGGTGCTGCATGCAGGTAACCTTATTGGTGCGCTGATTATTCGTTTCTCGTGGATCAAAGCCTGAGATGAACTTTCCAGTTGAACACTTATTCCATTTACTTTTCTTGTCACATCACATTGTCATTTAGCTCAGATATACTTCCAGTTATAGGCAAACATAGGAAAGGTATAAAATGACAAGTTACCGCTGTGGCCACAGTCTGCCTCAGGTATTTACCTTCTGGGCAGCTTGTTCCTACTTACAGGAAACATTGCTAATTGGCTCCTACCTCTCCATACCTAAACAACAGAATAGGTTGCATTTTCTACGAGGTTGGGCTTCATATGCGTATACTGCATTGCAGCCATAGGCTGTATATAAAAAATGGATGTTGCTTCTGTGAAGTGAAACCTATGCTGAAGTGTCTTAAACCACTATCTGGGTTTTTCTGGCTCAGAATGAGCGTACAGTGGGTGACTATGTGCAACAGTAAACATAATGAGTTTGTGTTGTGTTACCTGACAGAAATTCATGCATTTCTTATTTGTTACCATTACTAAATAGATTACACACTAATGTCACATGATAAATCCCATGATCTCTGGTCCAAGATTAAAAAAAAAACAACAAACAGAAAACATCACAATCAGTATATTACAAGTTATAGGTTAAAAATAAGCAAGATTTATTTAAAAAATTAAAAAGGTAAGTTTTAGTTTTAGTTTCTTTGTCAACAAAACATCTCTATTTTCTCAGCAACCGGGGATACAGCAATAGATTTGCATGCTTTAATACTCAAAAACACACTATTTTCTGTACTGTACATTGCTGCAGCAACTTCTTCCAACTTCTGTGTGAAACGTAACCAATGTTGGCTTATTTTCAAACTGCTAACTTTCAAAAACGAGGCAACATTGGTTACATACCTAACAGCTGTCGACTGCAAACCATCAGTGCAGCCACTAACAGGAACCTTTAGCAACATGGGGTTTCAGGTTTTCTGTCTAAATAGACATTCAACATGTGAATATACCTGGAATAACCCGCTTTAACTAATGGGAACGGTGATTTTGTTGGATGGCTTCTTTGTTATCAAATCGGGACAGTGAACAGAAAAGGGTTAGAAAATGAGTTGGTTCACCATTTCGCACCGATACAGTTGTCTGACAAGAAAATCAGAAAATATGTAAACAAGAACTTTTTTGTTGTGAATTTGGCAAACAGAACTTTAGCTCAATTAGTTGCGAATGATGCTTAAGCTAAACACTCACTGGTTCCCCTGTTGTTGTGGTGACGTTGCTTATTGGAAATAAAAGTAATCCACTGGGTCCTCGGTTCCTCGGATAATTTGAGTGGAGATTGCACTGGTGCTGAAATGTGGAGTTCGACACAATGCAAATCTGTCTGCCACACATGAATGAGTGTTGGCAACCCTGTTTTATACTATCATTAAAACAACCGGAAAAAATGGTACAGCCCAGCTCTGGGTGTATAAACAAATTAAATCCTACTGCTAAAACCACCCAGAGTGTCTAGACTGACATCTCATTTGGAACAATCGAACCATAGATAGTATAAAAAAAAAAGCAGACCCAGTCAAAACCAAAACACTGCACACTTAGCTGGCTGATGCAGTGCCTGGGTAAAATGTTGAGGTTGTGGATGAGAGAGAGCTGACTGGTGGTCAAAGTCAAAGACATGTTTAAGTTAATGTGCTGTTTGTTCAACTATTCGACATAAACATATTCACAGAGGGTTTTTTTTCCCAGTTATCATTTTGGTGATTGCGATTTTCTTTTGGCCCTGGCAAAAAATGGGTCTGTTGGGGCCAAAACTTTCTCTACTTAGGAAAAATCCTGTGTATTATTTCTAATAGCCAGCAGGGGACAGCTCTTGTTGTTGCAAAAAGAAGCCCAGTTGTATAGAAGTCTATGAAAAAAACATCCCTCGGCTCCCTTGACCCATGCTCTCAGTAAACACTGTCCTGATGAATTTATGGTCTCAGTTGGTGGTTTCAAGTCATATTTAATAGAACATGGTGTTTATTTTGTAAATTTTGCTTCCCAATTAGAGTAAAAAAGGAAGATAAAGCAGGGTACTTTTGGGTGGGCCTACCTTGTAATTAAAAATGCTCAGCTCAAAACTTCAGAAATATAACATTGCAAACCAGTAGGTGATTTTATGGTGGATAAATTCATTTTTTTTTTTTTTTAATTCCTGCTTGAAATCCTCATAGATGACTTTCAGTCAAATGGGCTTTAACTTCTTATAAAATCAGTCAAAACATATTTAAGCCTTGTTTTAAATTTCTGTTTTAAAGTGGAAAACTGTTTCTGAATAAATACAAGTTTCTAACACTTAGTTGACCCTATATCAAAAACGCCTTGTTTAATAGAGTACAGAATGTCTGGATCTTCTCTGAGACTGTCATTCTCAAATCACAAATTTTGTAATAAAAGCTAAGTTTAAGAGCTAAAGAAGCTTCACTGGGCTTTGATCTTAGACACATTCATATGGAACAAACTGAGCAAATCTGATACTTAAGATATCGGGACTCACCAGAAAATGTTCCGCTAGTTTCTGTCTCTTCTTTTTCTCTGTGTTAATTTCAGTGCACAGCTTTGAATGACAAGTCAAAGTTTTTCTAATCCTCACTACTTTTTTCCCCCAATTACTCTTGGACATTGTGTATTTTTTTTAAAGATAGAAAAAAATTATAACTTCTTGGTTTTCAAAAGCAAAAAACTCCTGTAATTAGCCAGATTATTTTTAAAAATTCTCAAAATTTGAAATAATGAGTCTTTTTCATTTTAAAAAGGGTGTTGATTGTAGGTTTCATACTTTCTGACCCAGATTACCTCAGTTATACCAACAGTATTTTCAGCCAAAACACTCTCTGCCATTGTAAACTAAACCACAGCAACAGTTTTAGTGCCCAGTTTAGCTCCCACAAAAGCTTGTCTTTGTATCTTCAAACAAACCTTTTCATTTAAATGAAAGTGAACATGCAAACAGAGGCATATCAGGCTTACAGCTAGCAGCACTGGAGTGACTGTCTGGCTCTTTAAACTGCTATCAAACAACTTGGAAAAGCTGTGGAAACGCACACACGGTCACACACACACTCACTCACACACGGCTAGCTTCAGCGCTAAGTGATTTTTCTGTGAAGGGAACATTAAGCTTTGATGAATTTCTGCCTGGAGTACCAGAGTGTACACAGCACTTGTGAATCTAAGTGGAATTTGCCTTTGAAATGGCCCCTTTGTGCGACGCACTTAGAGGAGAAGAGGAGCGTTTGCTTTTAAAAGGGACATTTGGGCTTGTAGGAATGACCCAAAGATGAAAGCAAATTGTCTAAAATTTCTGGTGGCAACAGTATGTTTCGTGCGTTTCACTGCGTGTGTGTGGCTGTAAGAACTACAACTGGGGATATCTACCTGTGAACTGGAGCACATATGGAACAAGACTGTAGTTGAGTATGTGTGAGCAAAGGTAATGTTTGTGTGTTTGTGAAGCTACAATGGGCATGTGTGTTCATGGGTATGCATGGGTGTTTCTACGCATGAGCATATCTCTAATGTGTGCCCGCACATGCCCTCTCAGCACAGCAGCAGATGGCATCATTGTCGGCAGCGCTTTGAAGAGGCGCATGCATTTTAATGAACAGAATAGAAATGTATACACCAGATAAATGTGTGTGTGCATGTGTGCGTTGGATTGTTTAGGAGCTCTCAGGGCTGTGTGTTGTGTATTTCCTATAACACAGCCCTACAACATTGAATATCACACTGAATCATATTTAACATGTATATGGAGCAATAAATACTGAACTAAGCTTAATCTAATTCTTGTGGAAATTGATTGTAATAAATGTCAGTAGCAGTAGTTTGGCCTGGCTGTTGGTGTGTGTTGCGTGGCTGGACTAAGGATTTTCCTGGCAACTAGTTCTGGGCAGAAGCCAAAGCACTGGTGCTAAACTAACCTAAAATGGGTTAAAGTGTCGACAAACACACTTTTTTTGTGTTGGATGAGAGAGAAGAGACACAATGATCTTTAACATTATATGGGCTTTTCTGGAGCCTATCAACATCAAGTGATTCAAACTACGAGAAACTGTTTTTGTTTTTGTTGCTTCAGCTTTGCGTCTCTCGTCAAAAAATGACCTTCAAGCCTCAGTCTCCTTTTCTGATTGGCCATCTTCTGGAGGCAACAAACACACCTAAATTAAGCAAGACAAAAAAAAAAAATAAAAATTCAATTCAATTTTATTTATATAGCGCCAAATCACAACAACAGTCGCCTCAAGGTGCTTTATATTTTAGGGTAAAGACCCTACAATATTAGAGAGAAAACCCCAACAGTCAGACGACCCCCTATGACCAAGCACTTGGCGACAGTGGGAAGGAAAAACTCCCTTTTAACAGGAAGAAACCTCTGGCAGAACCAGGCTCAGGGAGGGGCAGCCATCTGCCACGACCGGTTGGGGGTGAGGGGAACGGCAAAAGTTTAACAGCTTACTGATAGTTTGAAAAATCTCTGTAATGTCTGTCCCTCTGTCTGTTTTTCACAGCCACATTTTGAACAGGCACAACCCCACACATGTGCATTCAGAGAGTGTATCCTTATAGTTGTCTTTTTTTTTTCAGAGCTAAAACTTTGTGATTGCATCCATGTGATGCTTTCGAGGCACATGTGTAAATTGTAGCTACAACAAAATAACCTGGGCTATTCTCTTTCTGAATAGGTTCTGCACTAGTTTAGTTCATTTATGTTAATTCTGAGTGGCCACGCTATGAGGGAAGGTGAAAATCTGGCCATTGCAGAGAGTGAGGGGACACAATTATCTAACAAATAGGGGAAATTGCTCACAGTTTCGACTGTATCTCTTATTACAAAGATCAAATCAAACCTGAATATATTAGTGTCCCAAAGATAAAGACATGAAGACAAGGTCAACATATCCTCAGTGTGAAGGTCAAAAACACAAAACAGACTTTGCATAAACAGAAGTACAAAAAAATCTACAACAGCAAAGTATTGCTTTTACACACACACACACACACACACACACACACAGCAGTTTAGTCAGATTGTCCCTCCTATGCACACATACACACACAACACATACAGTACTTGATATACACTCCTTCTCTTTCTACAAGGTTGTGTGTGTGTTCAGGTTGTCTTCTCTATCTCTCCTATTGACTGACACTAATGAATGAATATCCTCCTCCAGAAGACTGTATGCGAGTGTGTACATCCACGTGTATGTGACTTTTTACTTTGTAATTGTTTTGTGTGTTACTGTGTGTGTGTGCGTGTGTGTTTCACAGTATTCCGTACAGCAGAGAGTTATTGATTTTGGCCTCTGTGTAGCTGCTCTGCATTGGTTCAGGTAATGAAGATGGTTCTGTGCGTGTGTCTGTGTGTGTGTGTGTACGTGTGTGTGTGTGTGTGTGTGTGTGTGTGTGTAGTATTCCTACTGATGACTCTATACTCTTTCTGTTTGACCCACTGACAATATCCTCATTTACTGCGTTTCCCTCCTTTTCGCTTTGCTCTTTTATTATTTTTTTCTCCCATGGCTTATTCTTTTTCATATTTTCTCTCCTCTTCTTCTCCTTTCTTTCTAATTCTTATTTCCTAGCTAAGGTCACTTTTTTCTTGTTTCTTCCGTTTCTCTTCCCTTTCCCCATGCTATTTCCATCTTTGTCTCTTCCTGTTTAAATTTTTTTTTAAATTTCAGAACACTGAGGAAAAAAGATAAACAATTTCTGATTGCATGTTTTTTATCCATGTATTTGCATTATGTATTTTTTCTCGACTACATTCCTTTTATCCTTCTCCTCTAATTTCCTTTTCTTTTTCCCAACCTTAAATCCCTCCTATCTCTTTTCAGTTATTTTCTCTTCTCTTTTTCTTCTTTCTCCTTTTCCTTTTCCACCTTTCTCGTCTTTCTTCCTTTTTTCCTCATCCTCACCATGGTATCCTCTATCCTTCCATTCTCTCATTTTTTAATTTCACCTTCTCCTCTGCTTCTTGTCCTTTTCCTTTCTCTCCTCACGCCACCTTTCTTTTTTTTACTTCTTCCTAACCTTCTCCTTTTCCTCTTTTCCTTTACCGTTCTTCATGCGATATATTCATTCCTCTTTCTCCATTTCTCCTCCTCATCTCATTCTCCATTCCTTCCTTTTTTCTTTCCCCAGTCCTTTCCCACTCCTCTTCCTTACCACTGTTTCCTCACTTTCTCAACCTTTGTCTATCTTCTTTCTGCTTCCTTCTCCCTGTTTCCCATTTCCTCCATCCTGTCATCCACTTCCTATAATCACCATCCTCATCCTTCCCTCTTCCTTCTTTCTCTCCTCTTTTTGCTTCCTTTCCTCCTCCACCCTTGCTCTTCATGCCCCCACCCCACTTTCCCCTCCTCCCCCATTGACCTTTGCAGTAATTGACCCATCAGTTGCTCTTCTACAGTTTAGTGTTGGAGGTTTTGACTTCCTGTCAGTAAGAGTCTCCACATCTGCTACAGGACTCCACACAAACAACCGTGACCTTTGGAGCATCCTGACACCCAGCCTATGTGTGTGTGTGTGTGTGTGTTTGTGTTAGTAAAAACGACTGACCGCTCGCTATTTAAGCGTGTGGCTGAATGTCGGTCTCTGTGTTTAGGTGTGAATTTATCGCTGTGTTTGTGGTTGCACATGTGCGTACAGTATGTGTGTCCAATAGTGTGTATGAGAAGCTTTGAGCTTCTCTGTTTCTGTCTGACAGTCTGGTGTTTGTGTGTGTGTGTGTGTGTGTGTGTAATGTGTGTGTGTGTGACCCCCTTCGACACCTGGCTATTCATTATGCATGCAGAGAGCAGCCGACACCAAAATGCCACACTTCATGAGCCAGTCTAAAAATCAAGACCCACACACTGTATTCCACACACAAACAAACAATACACGCACTAATCCAAACACACACACATGCGCGCACACACAGGTTTTACACATACTTTATTCTGACAAATACACACATGTATATATTAAGAAAACACACGGGTACCTGCATAAATGCAAGCCGCACACACACTCCTTGTAAACACAGGGCGTTCATATCTCTGCTGCTTTACATTCTGTATAAATATCCACTCTCTCGGTTATTAAAAGATAAATTATGGCATTTTTTATAAGATCCACAAACCTATTTATGGCTCGGTGCACGCGCTCATGAGGCTCATAAGGTGGGATTTAGTGTGGCGTGTGTGTGTTGGTAGGTGAGTGTGAGCTCAGGGTCATTTAATGTGGTATTTAATGTGAAAATACTGTATATCTTCACAGCTGTGTTTTTGAGACAATTTATGTTTGAAGTCTGTGCAGACATAAAGATTTTGGAATGTAAAGTATGTTATAATTCAGATCAGATAAGATGATCATATTAGTGACAAACTTCAGCTCCAGAACTTTTACTTTTGACCTGCAAAATAGCGATGCTATACTACTATACATCCTGTTTTAATAGTATAAACAAATGTAGCAGATTGAAACAAACTAGTGGAGAAGAACTTAAAAAAGCTACAATATAACTAATAGATTTATGGATAACCCAATTCAGAGCGGTTTCGTGAGGGTGACTTTCTAAAGCGTAATTTATGGTCCCGCAAATGTGTCAGTCTGCGTACATGTTTCTGTTTGGACAGCCCGCGGAGAGGGGTTTTCAGCCACCACGGACGTGCTCCCGTGCAGTCCCCCAACATCCCAACTGCGCGTCGCTGGACGCAGATGACGTATGCATCTGCGAATGCTGATTGGTTGACAAGTTGGCCAGAATAGGGAAGGGAGCGACAGCGGAGTTCACCGGGAACGGGAGAACCCCGAAAAAAACCTCACAAAATACAGCATGGAAAGCACAGAAAGTGGCTGCAATGGACACTTTTCATTGTTTTTAACACTTGGTTTCACTTCAGCTCTTTGTATGTTATAACTTTGCCCGTCGCGGCGGGCTGACGGACCAACAACAGCACAAGCAAGAGTAGCCCACAGACTGGTTGTACCACATACTTTGTACACTGCCCCCCTCCACAGCAGAGCTCTCTGCAGGTAGACAGGCAGTCCCTGGGCTGCCAGCGGACTGTGAACGCACTACCCTCGCTCGACCATAAATCCCGCTTAAGGGTAACTATCAAATGACATGCTACCCAATGAGCTTCATACCTTTTAAGGGCTTTTCCCACCTACCAACCCCAGTTTTTCCTTTTGCACTGCCAAGAAGAACACTAATGTTTTAGCACTGTATTGGAATTATTTGGCAAATAATATGGCTTGCCATGTGGTACAGATCATCCAGGAAGTTTTTGCCTTTGTGAGTTTGGGTGAGCTAAATTCTAGTACATTATTAGTCCGTTATTTAGCACTTAATAGCTAATCTATCTCTAAACGAATCTGTCTGTGCACTGCACTCACACAGTTTATAGATGCTGATTGCTAGTCAAGCTTGGTAGCATTAGCTGATAACTTAGCACTCCACCCTCTGAAAACATTCCAAAACTACCCCCCAGTTGTTTTGCCATCTCACCTCCTTTGTTGAATCCACACAGCGGCACAGGACAGAGTTTGTCCAGTATTAGCTATTAGTAGTAGCTACTGCCCCAGCACAGCACTGCATACAAAATGGGAGACTCCACCTCTGTAGAGGTCTAAAAATCTAGAACCGTTTCTATCATTTTAAGAGTAATGCACAGTATAAGTGTGAACCTAGAACCAAAAATACCCAAAACGTTGCAGTAGCTACAGTCTGATAGAGACAACTCTATATCACAGTCATGTTGTGAAGTATTGTCTGCATTTTAGTGTGGTGTTTTCATTGGCAGCTTATTTTCTTTAAAGTGTGTTTTTATGTGAGTGTGTGTTCCCATCCACTTAGCATTACATACAGCCAGACTGCTGCTTTATACAAAATCAACCTCCTGCTTAGTGAGACTCTGAGTGAGAGAGAGAGAGAGAGAGAGAGAGAGAGAGAGAGAGAGAGAGAGACAAGGGGAAAAAAAGAGGCGCATCAGAAGAAAGGGACTGAGTAGAAAAATGAGAGGGATAACGACGAGACGGGGGAGAAAGAGAGAAAAATAAACGAGACAGTCAATTAGAGAGACAGAGGCTATCAGTGAGGCTGAGAGAGAGAGGCAGAGAGACAGAGAGGGAGAGCAGCAGGAGTCTCGTCTCGTTATGATCCATCTCGTCTCTTTGTACCAGCTGACGTTTTTATGATGCGGCCTGCTGGCTGGGCTAATGGCTTCCTCCATTATACTGAGGGAACACAGTGACCCCGACACCCGGATAAACACGGCACTCACATCAAACCCCTCCCACCTCCCCAACTCAGCCCGCAGGCTGCAATCCAGCAGTGAGTCAGCGATGTCACACTCAATGGAACGGGGCTTGTTTCAACCCGAGACAGAGAGAATTTAAAGAGAGGGACACGGATTAGTTGCTCCCCAAACCCTAAAAAGGCTTCCAAAGATAAACCGCTGCCTGTTGCATGGCTGGGATTATTTAGTAAGTACATGGTGTCATAACTGCATTCATTCAAAGGTAAAGCAACTCATCACCAAAACGTAAAGGATTTGCCATTCAAAATCTGAACTTTTATAAGTTTTCTAGTTGTGCGCATGGTATTTTACATTGGAAAGGGCTCTGTGGAGTGTATAAGGTGTGCAAGCTATGATCAAAATCAATGTCAGCATTTAATTTTAACAGCTGTTTATGGAAATTTGGAGCTGTCAGTATTAAAATTAAATCTTTAAAATTAGATTTTCCTAGTTATCTGTATCTGTTGAAAAAAAAATATGTTTAAAAAAAATGCTCAAATGTTGTCTGTAGTTTAAACATTAACACTGACAGTGCACTGCAAAACAAAGGAAAAAATTAAATTGCAAGCTAGGCTTTCAGTGTGGACACGACAAAATTTAGAGCCACTTTTAAAAAAAAATCAAATTCATTTTAATTTATCTGGGCATCCATACAGGTGATGTGAAATTCTGGAAGTTTAGGACAGAAAACTGATATATGGAATCTTCAGTCTTAAGCACCTTCCACACAGGAAGCGATTCGCTTTGTTGCTGACGGTCAGTCGCTATTATTCCAAGCTCTGTTTTCCTGGGTAACCTTCTGGTGTATTTACCACCCTGTCTTATGTCAGTCAACAGTATCCTTTGCTCTGATTACTAGTCATTTCAATCACTCACTCCAGAGTTGAGAAAAGTTTAACTTGGGACCTGCTCACTTCGCATTGCCAGCAGTTTTTTCACCCATTGTTGATTGAAGCAGCAATCTCATTGACTTTCAGTTGTCTTTGGTCACCACATTGCTGCTTTCCTGTGTGGACCACCCTTTAATCATAAGTTTAATAATTTTTGTTATTACTTAGAATTACAAAGAGTTCTTCACAGAGACAAGCTGATTTCAATGAATGTCATACACTGCAAGCATTGTTCCAGTCTACAGAAAATCATTTTCTATTCCAGCCAAATATCTAAATTTTTCAAAGATATAATACAATATAAAGCTGGACCTTAGGGATGCATGTTTAAAATAATTTAAATTTAAAATAATTTTTTTTTGTAACTTTACAGAGTTACTAAGAGTAGTTTAAAGCTTATCAGGGTTCAGAAGGTTACATACATAGCAATCTGAAACCTTTGAGGTTTTCACTTGAAGTTTACAGAGTATGCATTTTAAGATGCATATTATCTGGATTTTTGTTGACAGATTAGACCTTCTCCAGCTAACAGCTCGTTGTTTCTTTCTGTAAACTAACAACTCTGATCTCCTTCCAGCTGTTACATTCAGGTTAGACATCATTTAACAGCAGGATCATCTTCCCACTGATGTCTGAAATAAGACAACACAACTCCTAAACTAAAGCACAGTGGGTGTGAACCAAACCATATGAAACACAGGGCCTCTGCTATTTGTATTACATCATGCGCGCACTGGGTGATAATTGTAATGTCTTTCCCCAAATACCCCCCATCCAGTTGTAATCACTTCAGCCTTTTAACTTCAGATCTCATCTTAAACCTAAAAAGAAACAAGCAAGGCAGCTGCTACTTCTTTGCATAATAAACTTGTCAAACGCTGCTTTGGCTCTCTCGCTGCAGAAACCTGTGACGCCCCTGCCGGCCCCTGGCTTAGCCCTGTTTGGCTCCGCAGTCAAGACGCCGCTCCGTCCGCCAGCTAAAACCGCTCCCCTTGCATGCTCACACTTAATAAACAGAGGGTAATTTGACCAGCTGCAAGTGTGAGATGTTTTGATTCCCCAGTCGCAGTGTAAAGAAAAATGGAATGACAGAGGGAGAGGGAAACAGCAGTAATTATAAAACTAATTACCAAATGCTGATGATGCCCATAGGCTTTGCATAACTAAATTTAGACGAGGAAATTGCTTTCGGCCGCCGACGTGGCTGCTGGGTATTTCGTTCATCTCTTTTTTTCTTAATTCTTCCCCCTCTCTCGTCCTGCCTGGTGTCACACACTTGCACGCCGAAGTGAAAAAATAATAATCACCATGGAAACAATTATTCAAACACCTATCTTTTTCCTCTTGGTTTTTTTTTTTGTTGGCAGACACAAAACGGCTCCGGGAAGTGTTGTTGTCCAACAATGTGGTGTAATGACAGAAAATATAGCTGCTTGTTTCTGTTTACCCCCTGAAAGACATAGCAATTAACTACAACACTGAGACGCTCACAGAGAAAGTAAGAGACATTCACTTATTGAATCAGGCTGTGCCTCTCTCTGCGGGTTTGCATATGAAAAGACGTTTTTGTCTTGCTGAGTGTCTGCACAGATATGTATACAGCTGAGCTCTGACGCTTGATTTTCCTCTGGAGTGATTGCAGCAACGTCGACTGTTGGTTTAAGTTTCACTTAGATCCTACTTTGATCAGTCCAGCATGAATGAGCAGAGTGACTGAATAAGTGCTGAAACCAAAGTTGTGTGACTGGCTCAGCTGAAAGAATATCCAGGGAACTATCTCTCACAGATAGAAGGCTAAAAAAATGGTTGACAAAAGAAATAAACAACAAAGAGCATAACGCAGGGATTATATTTAGTTGCGGACACAGACAGATGCAGACACCATGGTTGAGTAGTCATTTCTGTTATAGTTCTTCTCCTCTGCCTCTTCTTCTCTGTCTGATGGGCACATTTGTAGTTGGTGCATTGTAGTGTACTGTCTTTGCAGAGGAAACTGTGCCGTCACAAAAAATTGGCAGGCATGCAGGGGGCCTCGCACTCACCATCTGATGAGGAATTTTACATCAGTCAGACCCAAGTATGACCCTAGCATACTTGCAGCTGTGGAAACACCCTTTTGTTTTGGGACTACCAGAACTGCCTCGCTGCAACTTGGCTTTGATTCTCCAAAGCCCTGTCCACACAGGAAGTGATTGGCTCAGCATGCATGGCTTTGTCGCTAATGGTTAGTTGCTAACAGACATTCCAGGCTCCGGTTGCCTAGGTAACCCTATAATGTATTTATTACCCAGTCATATGTCAATTAACGGCATCCTGTGCGCTCATTGGCAGTTGCGTACCTAGAAATTGACAAAAGTTTAACTCAAGCCCACTTTGTGTCACCACCAGTTATTTTGCTTGAAGTGAATGAATCTCATTGACTTTCTATTGTCTCTGTTCGCCCCATCGCTTGTAGTCGCTTCCTGTGTGGACGGGCCTCAAGTCTCTGAATGTCTAGAAGGCGGTTGGAATTCCAATCCTTCCAATAGTTAATCCCTCATTTGGTGTTTTCATGACAGCAGTACTGTCAGTGTCAGGCCGAATTCTCACAGCTGGTTTTGCGATATGGTGAGTGTAAAGGCCATAGCATGCAGAACATATTATTTTCTGTCTCATCAAACCAATTGTATTGTGGACATTGTCATCCTAGAAGGGAACATTATAGTAGGATAATGCCAACCAGCAATCCAATGGCCTCTTCAGGCTGGCTCTAAAAGTGAGTCACTCCACATAAACTCCCATGTTAAAACGCCCAATTTCATAGATGAAATGGGGATGTTTGCATCCTAGTACAAAAATGATTTTGGTCTCTATAGCTCATTTTCCACCTCATAACATAATCCTGTATGGGAGATGATTTATTTTAGAACTCTCCCATTTGGATTAATAGTGAGTTAGGGACATCACCACTTTGATTGAAAGTTTCACAAAGGAACTCTAGATCTCATTCAGAGATGGCATTGGGTTCATGCTTACCTGTTGAACCTTGGGCCATTGTCCCTGATTACTTGGTTTAGTGACAAGATCTAGGAAGACTGTTGGTGGTTCCAAACCTCTTTCTTTTGAGAAAGATGGAGGCTAGTGTGCTCTTGGGCATTCTCATTGTTGCAGAAATTTTCTTACGTTCTTCCCCAGAACTGCGAGACCTTATACCAACAGGTTTGTGCTTCCCCTGATGTGTTATTTTTAGTAAATTTTATTAGTCATTGGTTGACTCTAGTCAGGCTGTGAAAACATTTCAAGGACCACTGATTAAAATTGAGAAAAGAATTTTATCTGTTAAAACATAACAAAACATGGAGAACTTGAAAGAGTCTTAAAACTTTTTGAAAGCATTGCGGATACCTTATTGCAGGTATCTTTTGCTAGTCTGACCTTTTTTTCCCATCATGCCTACGATTTTGTTTCCCAGAAGTCCCACAGTCATTGGTATCACTTTGTATTAATCATAGTGAGACTCTTGTGAAGGACATTTACCCATTAGAGCTGATGTCCTTACTAACCCAGTTATACATCTAATGTCCTTTTCTAATCTGTTTATCCCGCTTTCCCTCCATACCAGACAAATGGGACATTATTGGCTTATGTACTGCACACTGTAAGGCCCTCAGCAGTCAATCATCCACTCTAATATTCAGAAAGGCAAGCTTTGACACTGAATTAAAACCGACATGAAAAGCTCGTGTTGAACAAAGTAAAGTATTTCCAATCAGGTGTAATTGGCCTGTCGGAGCCAGCGGTGATATATGTTCGTAATTAGTTAAGCGGCCCGAGTTTGTCTCAAAGGGTGTTTTTTATTTTTTAATTATTTTTTTCCCCTCCTCCCACAGCTGATCGTGCATCAAAATGTCAGAATAAACTGGGGAATAAGAAGCTTTTTAAAAGCTGCAGCACCGATTGCCAATATACATGATTGGACTGGATTGGAGTGGAGGGAATAGGCAGGATTGTGGGGTTTTACCCATCAAATTCTCTTGGTATTTAGACTATACGCACCAATGAATAGTCATTAAAATCCAGTTTGATGTGCAAAATATGTTCTTGTTTTAGTTTTATTTATGGTAAGAAAATACTGGGGTTTTGTTAAGGATCACCCAACCAAGGATTTTTTGGGGTGGCACAGAGGGGGAAAAGACCCAGACAGTAGGGTGGGGGAATAAATAAATAGAAATAAATATGGAACCACTTAAAAAAGTTCGAGAAATAGTTGAAATTTTAGCAAATTATAATGATTTTAATTGTGAAAAGACCTTCTGACATGGCTGTTCTGTAAACAAGATTGAACTACAAGCTTCAGCTGTGAGGTAAAGGTGGTGACATAATGTAGTCCAAAGGATCATTTTACATCTATAATTAGCACCAAACCTTTCAGTTCATATTATCATGTTACTAAATAAAATATTATTATATTTGCAATAATGCATTGAAGAAGACAACATTTGTTTTTCCCAGAAAAAGAGGATCCCCACACCTGAACTGGGTAATTGCAATTCATGATCTAAGTTCAGATAGTAAGGATCCTTCTTTTGAGATCACTTGACATACCTAATGTCATATTATGGCAACATCATGAAATTAGCTTGAGATTAGTTTTAGAAGGCATCCACGTGTATACAAACCCTGGTATATCTTACAACCCCTATTCCAGAAAAGTTGGGACACTTTGTAAAATGTAAATAAAAACAGAAAGCCATGATTTGCAAATCTCATAAACCCATATTTTATTCACAATAGAACATTAAATATAAAGTGTTTAAATTGAGAAAATACCATTTTATTACCATTTTAAGAAACACAAGAAGGTCATTTTAAATTTAATGGCAGCAACACATCTCAAAAAAGTTGGGACGGGGGCAACAACATGCTGGAAAAGTAAGTGATACTAAAAAGAAACAGCTGGAGGAGCATTTTGCAACTAATTAGGTTATCAACGGGTCAGTAACATGACCGGCCATAAAAAGAGCATCTTAGAGAGGCAGAGTTTATCAGAGGTAAAGATAGGCAGAGGTTCACTAATCTGTAAAAAACTGTGTCTACAAATTATGGAACAATTTCAGAATAGCGTTCCTCAATGTAAAATTGCAAAGACTTTGAATATCTCATCATCTACAGTACATGATATCATCAAAAGATTCTGAGAATCTGTGGAAATTTCTGCATGAAGGGGACAAGATCGAAAATATTGGATACCCGTGATCTTTGGGCCCTCAGGCGGCACTGCATTAAAAACAGGCATGATTCTGTCAGAAAAATCACTGCATGGGCTCAGGAGCACTTCCAGAAATCACTGTCTGTGAACACAGTTCACCACGCCATCCACAAATGCAGGTTAAAGCTCTATCGTGCATAGAAGAAGCCATATGTTCAGAAATGCCGCTGTCTTCTTGGGGCCAAAGCTCATTAAAACTGGGCTGAGGCAAAGTGAAAAACTGTTCTGTGGTCAGACGATTCAAAATTTGAAATTCTTTTTGGGAAACATGGACGCTGTGTCCTCTGGACAAAAGAGGAGGGGGACCATCCAGCTTGTTATCAGCACACAGTTCAAAAGCATCTCTGATGGTATGGGGGTGCAATAGAATTGGCTGTGGAACTGCTGCACATCTGGAAAAGTACCATCATATACAGGTTTTAGAGCAACATATACTCCCATCCGGATGATGTCTTTTTCAGGGAAGACCTTGTATATTTGAGCAAGACAATACTAAACAGCATACTGCATCTACTACAACAGCATGGCTTTGAAGGTGAAGAGTCCGGGTGCTGAACTGGCCTGCCTGCAGTCCAGACCTTTCACCAACTGAAAACACTGGGTGCATCATGGAATGAAAAAACGACAAAGAAGATCCAGGACTGCTTAGCAGCTGAAATCCTATATCAGACAAGAATTCCTCTCCCAAAAGTCCAGCATCTGGTCTCGTCAGTTTCAAGATGTTTATGGACTCTTGTTAAAAGCTAAGGGGAATCTACACAGTGGTAAACATGTCTCTGTCCCAACTTTTTTGAGACTTGTTGCTGCTATCAAGTTTAATATGACCCTATTTTTGATATGTTTTCTGTGCTCTAGTGTGAATAAAATATGAGATTTGCAAATCATTGCATTCTGTTTTTATTAACATTTTACACAGCGTCCCTACTTTTTTGGAATTGGGGTTGTATTCATTCGGCCAAAACCACTACTAAAAGCACAACAGAGAGCCACGCTGCAGCTATTTGGACACACTTCCACATATCCCAATCTGTTGCCTCAAATATACAGCTCTCCTAGGAAATAACTGGGGAGTATTTGCGGCTTTTCAAAAAAAGTATTTTTATCTTTGTAAAACATTTTCAAAGATTTACATCTTCAGTAGAAACTGATGGTTTTAATGCTAAGAGCAACATCAAATAGAGAATTCAGGTGGTGTTGAAAAACAGGCTGTCACGTTGGTTTCGGTCCTTTAATGGACATTTTTATAGGCATGCTTTTACATGATATCTGTTTATCGTATTTTCTTGATTGTCCTTTCATCATTGTCTTATCAGTTATGTATCTTTTTTCAATTTTCTTGTGTATTTTTCTGTTATAATTCTTTAATTGCTTTTATTATTTTATTATTTATTGCCATTTTTTTTTATTTTTGTGTGTAATGTTTTCTTCTGTCTTAATGTTTTTCATTTTATCCCTTTTTGCCCTCATTGGCTAAATTCTCTTTCAATCTAGTATTCTGCTTTTGTCTGTTAAAACACTGTTTAAAGATGCTATATAAATAAAGTTGTAATTATTACTATTATACTATAATTATAGTTACATATTGTAAACCCTAAAGAAGGACACTGTCGTGCCAGAAGATGGTTGCAATAATCAAAGCTATTGATAGCTCTGAATCGTCTGTAAGACCCCCACTCAGCACTGTTATTACCTTGTTTACTCCCTGTCACTCACACACATGTAAACACACACACAAACTCACAACGAAAAGATAAACTAGCAGAGGCATACACAGAGATAAATACATACACTCGGCTGCACTCTCTGATCGAAACCAATGGATTTAATGGATTTTTACAATTTAAAATGTTACAGGGGAGAGTTAGAGGACACTGAGAGAGAGGGAGATGAATGAATCAGAAAGAGAGAGAGAGGGAGAATTAGATAAACTGGTGAGGGGGGGGGCTGAGCTTGTGTTTGCTGGGCCGTGAAGCATTCAGCTGTACCACCATCTGAACGCTCCGTTAGCAGTCCAGCCATTTCTTAATAACACTCATAAATGCTCTCTCAAACACTCCTCCTATCTCTCTATCCTTCTATCTGTCTCTGCCTCTGTCTACTCATCCTTATGCCTCCATCTTTCTCATTTCTATCGATTTCTGTCTATTTCTTTCTTTATGCATGCGACTCTCCACTCCACTCTTATGTTGGGGTTCAGACCAACATTACCACCGCACTGATCGGGACATTGTTCAAGTCTATAACCCTGATTCAGGCTTGGAAGTGTGTTTTTGTGTGGTATCGCTTGTCCTAAAGGCACTTTCAAGTAATCCATAAAATATATTTTGCTTCTGAAAAAATGATACTCTTGCTGTTTAGTTTTTTCAAAATATTCTCTGTGCCCTTTAGACTGAAGTAATTTGATTCTAACCTAGAAGCAGTCAGCTTAAGTTTGACTTAAAATCAATCGCTCTTTTCATTATAAGAATATGCACAATGTTTTTAACTATAAAAATGTTCAATTCAAAATTAATGTTTTTTTTTTATTTGTTTGTTTTTTTGCAAGTTTATATTTAGAGCAGTGGGAAGATGAAGATTCAAATGCTTTCAAGATTGTCTTTCCCAGAAAATGACCCAAACAAGTAGTTTTTGTAGAGTGAAAGTCGGAGAGTAAAACCTACTCTCCTGGTCACATAAAGGGGTGTCACTGTCTTGAGTGGTTTTATGCCTCTGCCATCCTGCCTAAATCCTAATACAGATTTATTTTGTTTTTTATAGTAGAAAAACTGCTATGTACCATTTGAGGTCATTGTAGACAGTATAAAATGGAGGACCTTCATAAGTGTGGTTGCAAGTTAAGACCTGGTTAACGTTATCATTATGAAAAAAAAACAGATGCTTACTCTGGATGGCATTACTTTTGCCTCTAGGGACACTGTGAGGAATCTTGGAGTCATTTTTGACCAGGATATGTCTTTCAACGTGCACATTAAACAAATATGTAGGACTGCTTTCTTGCATTTGCGTAATATCTCTAAAATTAGAGGCATCCTGTCTCAGAGTGATGCTGAAAACTAGTTCATGCATTTATTACTTCTAGGCTGGATTATTGTAATTCATTATTATCAGGTTGTTCTAAAAGCTCCCTGAAAAGCCTTCAGTTAATCCAGAATGCTGCAGCGAGAGTACTGACAGGAACTAGAAAGAGAGACCATATTTCTCCC
>VUQI01030934.1:0-15642 GCA_015106735.1 Paratilapia polleni
GGGGGGTGGCAGGAGGAGAGAAGCTGCAGAGAAGTGTGTAAGACTGGAACTCTGCTTCCTGGTCCCAACTCTGGGTAGTCACATTTTGGGGGGTTTAATAAATTCAGCCATATTTCTAGAAATGAGAGCTGCTCCATCCAAAGTGGGATGGATGCCGTCTCTCCTAATAAGACCAGGTTTTCCCCAGAAAGTTTCCCAATTATCTATGAAGCCCACATTGTTTTCTGGACACCACTCAGACAGCCAGCTATTTAGAGAGAACATGTGGCTAAACATGTCACTCCTGGTCCAATTAGGGAGGGGACCAGAGAAAACTACAGAGTCCGACATTGTTTTGGCAAAATTACACACCGACTCAATATTAATTTTAGTGACCTCCGACTGGCGTAACCGGGTGTCATTACTGCCGACGTGAATTACAGTTTTACCAAATCTGCATTTATCCTTAGCCAGCAGTTTCAGCCTGATTTCCTGGCTGCTCGAGAAGCTCTGCTGGGGGACAGCTAACCAGGGCAAAGCTACTTTCGCCCGCGCTGGCTGCCAGGGCCTGGTTAGCTACAGGGTTATTTCCAACAGTGACACACTGAGCAGGAAAGTCCCAGTGAAAGTCCCAGTGACACAGTTGCTGCTGCCATGCTGCTGGTGTTTTGATTAAGAACTAAGCTAATAGCTATGTTAAGCTAGCAGATCCCTAAAGATACAATGAGTGAATGATATGAGTATGAGTGGTGGGTAATTCAGCAGAGAGTGTGCTCTTATAAAGCATGTGAAGGTTACACAATGAAATAAGTCGCTATGTAAAAGTTTGAAATTAGGATACCACAGTGAGAGCCCTGTGAGCATCCATTCATGTGCAAACTGAGGTATGTACTCCATTGTTTCGGGTGTAAAACTTCAGTCACAAGTTCTAAATGACTCATCAGCAGGAAACAGAAAGTAACAGGAGAACTTGTCCTTAAAAGGCTGCTGTCAATTTTGCCTGTTGTCCAGTGCAGTTTCTTGTTTCCAAAGTCAAAGAGAATTCATACTGACACATTTTCAGATAATTATTCAGTGCATATTATTATTCAGTATATAGTTTGACAGCTTTAGGTGTATAAGTTTACACCATTTTGCTGAGGCTGTTAAAAGACTAATGAAGGAAATCACTGAACGAAACAGAAGTAGATAGGTCCTGTTGGAGAAAAGTGGACATGCTAAAAACTTTATTACAGTACTTGATCAAACTTTACCACCTGAAAATCTGGTTTGGGTGCCAAGAGAAGCTTTTGGAAGACCCTTTTAATATCTGGGGAGGAAGGTGGAGTGCAGACAGTGTTTGCACAGAGGGATCCAGATGAAGGGAATGAGATCTAGTTGGAATAAATGGATGTCAGAGAGAAGAAGGTGTGACGCCGCTCTGCAGAAACACTGAGTCATTCCCAGCTTTGCTTTGCAGGAGGTGAATGTAGCAACAGCTCAAACTTCACCCTGTGAATGCTCCTGTGATACGTTCCAGATGTGCTCTAAGAAGTTAGCTGGAGGGGTAATGCAATACAGCACAGCACCACGAGCATGTTAATAAGCTGTAATGCATGAGCAGAGCAGGGTGAGGGTGCATGCTTATAACTCAGGACTCCAGTAGCTTGGGAAAGAGGTGAGAAAGAATTCAGGGTTGAAAAATTCCCACTCCCTAAATCTGGATCTTATTTATTTTAAGTGGTAATCTGCCACATCCTCATTTGTGTTAAATTTGGCAACACTAGCAGAGCTAATTGGTCACTGCTGTGGACAGTTTTCTTTGCACTTACAGTAACAGAGATTGTTTACCTGTGAGGGTGATACTGTGACATCTTAATTTGTTTTGTATTTGCTATTTTCTCCACTGAACTGTATTTTTTTTCTAATCTGTGAATAGGCCTGTTAGAGGTTTTGCTAATGCTAGCCACCCACCTCCATAGACTGTTTAGAAAAAAATGGATGTAACCACCATGATGTTATTGCTTGGTTTGTCAGGCTGCGTTTTGGATTTTTTTGGAGCCAGAAGTGACAGTTTTTGGGTTAGCAAGTATGGGTGCAAAACACAGGAAAAACAAAAACACTAGAATTTCCCTCACCTCACTCACCAAAACTGGAGCCTCAAGATCTTCCTATCTAGCACAGGCCAGGCCAAGCAAACAGCTGTCTGTTCCGGCTACCTGTGTCGACACATTTGTCAGTCAAAGCAGCCAACGCCACCAACTTTAATCCTTATCTAAATCCAAACAGATGAACTATAAAAACAAAATCACCCCCAGGCAGGTGTTATGAAGAGAGAAATTAGCCAGAGACCAAAACCTTTTTTGTACCTGGCTATAAACATATATACATATATAAACATATATATATATATATATATATTTCAGGGCTGAAGTTGGGGATTTTAACTTTACAATATGTGTAAAGAATTTTCTAATTGATCCATGAACCGTCAATAATAAAAGTCCTCTAAGAACAGAGTTGCCAGTAACCAGAGGTTTTTCCTTGGCGGGTTTGTCACAGAGTGGGGAAACTTGATTGGAAACGTGAACGGGTTGGTGGTGTACTGAGGGCTTCTGTTTCGGACTGCGCTCCCTCCTCACAGTCACCGGGCCGGCCTGATTTCCCGGCTGCTCGGGAAGATCTGCTGGGAGACAGCTAACCGGGGCTAAGCGAATTTCGCCCACACCGGCTACAGGGGCCTGGCTACCTATGAGGTTATTTCCAGCGGTGCTGAGCCTGGCCTCCAATTGCAGCAGGAATAGGAAGTGATAGAGTACTGCAGTGAGAGCCCTGTGAGCATGCATTCATGTGCAAACTGAGGTATGTGCTCCATTATTTGTGGTGTAAAACCTCAGTCACAAGTTCTAAATGACTCATCAACAGGAAACAGAAAGTAACAGAAGAGAACTTGTCCTTAAATGGCTGCTGTCAATTTTGCCTGTTGTCCAGTGCAGTTTCTTGCTTTCAAAGGTAAAGAGAATTCATACTGACACATTTTCAGATAATTATTTAGGGCATATAGTTTGACAGCTTTAGGTGTATAAAAGATTGAAAGTAGACTTGTTTGGGTATGAAAGAAAAAGACCATTTTACACCTTTTTTTTTAGCCTTGGTGAACGATTACAACACCTGTTAAATTTAGAGAATAGGACATGACATCCTTAGTGCTATTGACGCAATTGCTCTGTCTGCTGCTGAGTGCAACAAGTTTACACCATTTTGCTGAGGCTGTTAAAAAGCTAATGAAGGAAATCACTGAACGAGACAGAAGTAGATGGGTCCTGTTGGAGAAAAGTGGACATGCCAAAAAGTTTATTACAGTACTTGATCAAACTTTACCACCTGAAAATCTGGTTTGGGTGCCAAGAGAAGCTTTTGGAAGGAAGGAAAATGTAACAAACAATATATAAAATGTGTTGTCCTTTAATGCCTTATTTGATTTGATTGAGGTTGGAATATTACAGAAATAAAACTTAACAAGCAAAACAAAAGATTATCTGAATAATTTTTATTCGCCCCCAAAAAAGAGATGCAGACCAGCAAAAAAATTTTTAATCTTAACCTTCAGCTTCTTTCATCTTGTGACTATTGCAATCAAATCAAACTGCAATTATAAAACTGCAAAGGTGACAAAACTGATTCTTTGGGGCAAACTCTCCTACTTTTTCTGCACAATTATTAACTTTCACTGAACTTTTCAAAATTATTATTACTTTTTATTATAGAGTAGTAAATATCGCACATTTCCTATTAAACTGTTTAATTCTTGAAGCTCCCGCAACATTATTATCCACCCTTTCACCTTCCTTTGCTCTTCTTCTGCTTGCTTATTAACCTCAACTTGCACTTCCTGTTCTGTACATGACGGTCAGTACAAGTGCCCATTAATTGCATAAAATGTTAATTTAAACATCTGCTCTTGGGCCTCCAGATGGAATGCCAATCACTTTTGCCCTTGAGCAAGGCATTTGCCATGGACAGCTGCATTTGGAGGGCATGAATTGGTGGTGTGGTTAATGAGTGATGTGAGGGGATGGAGAGGAGGCTGCAGGGCTGAACACTGGGAGACTCTCCTTAACTAGAGTGTGAAGAGACAGACCCACTTCATTAAACGGCCTGTCTGTGCAAACACTGACTGCCTGCAGGACTGGCTGGAGTGACTGAGAGAGTGAGTGTGCCATCTGCATGCAGACCCACACACACACACACACACTTTCTCTGCACCTCTCTCTCCCTGTTATTTTATGAGCCTTTGTAGGGAGGGCAGGGGAAGGAGAGGTGGAGTAGCTGGGTGGAAGTTTGATGCTATGAATAAAAACGCCATCACCTACACATAACCGTCGGCACTAAGACTTTACAAGTGAGCACTTAAGTCCATTTCTCACCGGGCATGTAAAGCCGTCTGCGAACACATGCAGAGTAAGACCACAGACAAAGGGAAAAATTAAGTGAGAGAAGGCGAGAGAGAGCAGATTTTGTACACCCAAGGTGCACATATCCCATTTTAAACACAAAGAATTGTCTGTGCCCTTAGCTGTGTGAGAGCAACTTTACGTTTCACAATATTAAAATAAAGAAAATGTTAAAATATTGCTCTTTTTTCATAATCATGTTTTTAGAGGATTTTGCTGCAGTTAGAGGCATATTAGTTAAATAACTTGCAGTCTGTTAGTTCACTGAGCTTAATGATTCTATGTCTATGTAGGTTTGGGTTTTGACTGTGTTTCTGCTTTGGCTGCTGGTATAAAATTCTGAATTTTGTGGCCTTTTTTTTCCGTTTTTCATGTGCGATTTTGTTAGATTCTCCTTTATTGTATGGGAGACATCTTATTGTTGGCTGGATGACAATAAAAAGACAATGCCCTCTCAAATGTTTGCAGATTTAGAGATGTCTTGGGAGCCTGTTGTGGTCTAAAATGATTCTTTATTTTATGTCCCCTTGTTATGCTATGTTTCCTGTCTGTCTGCATTTCAACTTTTAACTATCTAATAAAGGCAAGAAAAAATCTTTAATAAATCCAGTTGACACATTTAGAAAATGAAATATCCAAAATGTATTTTTTTGTAAGTCTCTCAACGATTTCAAGATGTGCGTCATAACTTTTGTCCACCTGTTCAAGACCTTAGCTAAAATCACCACTATGATTTGCAAGAATGAATTGCTGTTAATTCTAGAAACATCCTCACACCTGTGCTAAGTGATACACAGGAGCTCTGTTTGTCTGGATAACATGTGTCCCCGATTGTTAACATAAAGAGATCAAAACCTTTAAATCACGATGTCTGCATCAGATACAGGAGAGAAAAACAAATTCCCGCTGTGAGACTCATGAAGAGACCCTTTGAAAACTACTACCTAACAAGCTCTCTGCCTGCACGCTAATGCTGTTAGACATCAGGAAGATCATCAGTCAGCAGTCTGAGTCAAGTTAACTGTCTGGACGAGCTTCAGTCAAAACCTGCTGATTGAGTTTCTGTGGGAACGCTATACGTGTTTTCATCATTTCTGGTTGCAAGTGTAGCAAATCCATTAAACTGAGTATGTTTATCTGGCTAAGTCAGGAGGTTTTATTTTATTTTTTTAATATCTGCATTACTGTGGGGAAGAATCTCATTAGAAATACATTCATGTGAGTCTTACCTGGGAGCTTCTGACCAACAAGCTGCCATGCTGAAGGAATATTTTCATATTCTACCCAGCTTCCTCAGGAAAACCTGTTTGATAGGTCAGAGGTCAAGCTTTGCTTCAAAACACAAACCCTAGAGCTCGTGTGGTTTTTCTGTCTTACTCAAGGACAGCACAGCTCATACTGCACAGACCAATCATGTCTCAGTTCTGTAGCTCTTTTATTATACTCATATCAGTTCGAATTCTTCTTAGGCCAAATTGTTTCTGTGGTGGACTTAAAAGGAAGAAGCTTTGTGCATTATATATAATAGTTGTGTATAATATTCGTAAAGCACTAATCAAAACAGCTTCTACTGCTTTCAGACACTATAGCAGTAATAAGAGATAAATGTCAAAACAATGACGTAAAAAGCAGAGTTAGAAAAGGCCAACAACTGAATAGTGAATCATGATTTTTCCATTCTGCATATTCTAAGCACTGATGTTGGAGGCAGTCTGAGCAACATAGTTAATTTCCAGTGGGTTTTCCCACCATGACAGCCAGTTGGGAAATTTAAGTGTTTCCCACACAATTCAATTCTATTCGTGGCGGGAGCGCTTGGGGTCGGGCCGTATATGTGCCGACCTGCGTGTGCTGTATTTAAATACTTTCTTTAAACAGGTTGTCTCGCTGAGATCAGGATCTCTTTCTCAAGAGAGAAAAAAAAACTGTTTGAGAGTCGACATACAGATAATACAGAGACAATTCATATGTTCAGGAAATCATCAAGTGGGAATCAGATCCATAAATATAACATTTTAAAATGCTCTAGTGAAATAAGCAGCAAAGTATTTAAATGCAGTTTTTCCAAGTTGAGTGTGAATAAGAGGTACAGCGAGTGTTAGAATATTCTGATATTCTAAGTGGTATATTTAAATTTGGCCAAAGAGCAGAGGTAATCAGGAAATCTTTGCAAAAGAGCCTTATAAATAAACACCACACAATGCTGCTCTCTTCTGATCTTTCGGAGGACCATCAGACTTTTTCATACACGATACAGTGGTGAATGAACAAAGAACCACCTCTGAAATGCAGCACACACAGCATCGAGCAGCTTCAAGGTCTACAGCTAAGCATGCATATAAATAATATCATTTTAATCAAGCACAGACAAAATGTCTAGATTGAACAATGATATAAAAACTAATAAAAAAGAAAAAAATATGAAATAATACCATAAAAGGAGGATCTCCTCTGCAGATCTCTACATTCACTCTCCCTCAGCCTGAAGCGTTTCAGCAAATCTTGGAGATGGACATTGAACCTAAAGCACTCTTATTTTTTTTTTAATTATCTGTGTAGTTGGACAAAGAATTAATAATAAAGGCATAACTGTTTTTTAGCAAAGCAAGGACAAAATGTTTTATTCAAAACTGACTAAAACCACTATATGTTACATTTTAGTCTACTGTAGCTGCTGTCATTAAAATCTGGGGACTCCAATCTCAAAGCCTAATTACTTCTGTTTTGTAGGTGGTTCAGAGTTCCTAAAGCTTAAAGGATTTGACACCCTGGGATGTAAATGGGTTTCAGAACCAGTGATGTAGAGTAAAATTTTATACTAATAGACAATTTACAGTTTTACAAATTTATTGACATTTTTACCCCTGATTTCACCAAGAGAATACGTGTTCTTGAATCTGTTAAACCAGCTTGCATCTGAGCAAGGACAGATGACCTGTGCAGCCTCTTCAGGCCCAGCGATTCATTTAGCTCCTGCATAGCACTAAGTGGAGGACAAAAGATGTTTATCAAGACATGCACACACTTACAAACACGTTCATATCAAGCAGCCACTTTTCACTCATTTGTTTCCTTAAGAGTGTAGTTAAGGGTGCTGAATAGCATGAGTTGATGTGCAGAATTTGCTACAGAATGGCCTTGAATAAACAAACACACATGCATTACTGAATACACACTCACACACGCTTGAGATGTTGTTAAGCGGACAGTGGGTGGACAGAAGGGTGTCGGCTGGTAAAGGATGAGTCGCTGCAGCGGTGGTGGGAGGTCCACACTGAGGGCAGAGACTGATGAAGTCTCTCAGTGTGCTCAGTGGGAGCCGTACAGCCTACAGTGCTTCATTCTGCCATGTGTTCATATTTCTGTTATCTCTGCCTCTCTCTTTCTCTCTGTGTGTCCCTCTCACTCCCAAACAGAGTAGCCGCATGTCCAATCTCATAGATTCTGTTCACACTACAGTTTCCTACATCTGATTTTCTTTTCATTTACCCACACATACTTGAGACAGAGCTGATGTTTTCTTATCAGTGTGAAAAGCAACAACATGCACACAGTCATTTCTTTTTTTACTTTAGATACAGTCCAGTGAATATATGGATCACAATATGTGGCTAGATTTAAGCAAAGATCATTTTTATATGAATGTGCAGTGGAGTAACTCTGATCTCTATAGGCTTGTCTTTGAGATTGAATGTACTCAGTATCATATTGCCTTGTGAACTACCTGTGACAAAGTCTATCCAGATAATGGCCTTAAGTATTCCCCCTTTTTACAATCTAAAGAAAGCTAAGCAAGCAGTTACATACATCATTATTATGCTGCTGTATCAGAGCGTGTTCTTCACTGCCCATTATCCATAATCCTACAACAGTATTAGCTATAAAGATAAAAACACAAAACATTTCAGACAAGCCAGCCAGCTGGGTTGGTATTTAGGGAAACGCCTCAATTCAGTCGAAATCCAGAAGCTCTTAGTGTCAGCAAAACATGTTTGAGAAAGGCAAATATGATCTTCCTTTGTTGTGGTTTCACATTATGGGTGTGTCTTTTCAGCTCCTCTAGCAGTTTGAAGCAAAGTATTTAGGAAATGCATTCAAGAATAGATAAACAGACTTAAAAATCTGCCTCAGCAGCACTGCATCACTCACAAGACCGAACATGTTTATGCATTGTGGTAGTTTTTGTTACTCCTTTTTACAGTAGGAATCCAGTGAGTTAGTATTGTGTGCCATGAAGTTGCAAAAGACAAATTTTAAAAAGAATGGTTGATGTTTATGCAACAGCAGCCAAGTTATCCTAACTTTTATCCTCTAGTTCGGCGTCAGTGTTTCCCCTCACTTCCCCTCCATGTTAAACATTAGTAGTAAGGTGACATTCCCACCTATAATCAGTGAAATGCCTCTTTTTAATTACTAATAAATCAACAATAACAGAAGAAATATCCCCAGACTCAACAATTACTCGTGTACAGCTGCTTATATTGATAATAAATCTTAATTTGTATCTCCTCCGATCTCCCACAGGTACGACTATGTGGAAGTTTACAACGGCGGCGATGAGGCTTCACCCATGTTGGGAAAGTTTTGCGGGAAAATCGCACCATCTCCGATCATCTCCACCGGCGGCCAGCTCCTCATCAAGTTTGTCTCCGACTATGAGACCCATGGGGCGGGATTCTCCGTTCGCTATGAGGTCTTCAAGACAGGTGTGTACTTTCAAACAGAGCCGCTGTGATGTCCTTGCCTTTTCTATACAGCAGCAGCAGCTAAAAGCCCAAGCTAGAATTGCTCTGCTGTTTTCCATAAATCCATAAATGAATGTGATGAATCACCTCATGGAAAATGGCCCATTTATATTCAATTGTAGTTTAGCATGTTTAGATTTCCAGGTGATTGTTGTGTTGCTCCTGGATCAAGTTTATGCATCACCTTGTTATGCATAATGGGGAAAAAAATCTGAATTGAACACATTTTTAACTATTTAACATATTTAATAGGGTGCAGAACTGCAACAGACAAATTAAGCAAAATCACTATACCTTCCCTCTGCAACTGAAAGGGGAAATACAGCCTATGTTTTGTGGTGGTTACGGTTCACTTGTAGCACTAATTTATTAACACAGTTAAATTTTGAGCTCTGGTGAAGCTGTCATATTACCTTAAACTGTATATAAAAAATGAACGGTCACGTCACCTATGGGTTTGTCAACGTTGTTTTGATGCCTCAAGTTTTGCATTTTGATCACCACTACTTTGGTTTTTGGGAGATGGATGTGGCAATGTGAGGGTAGATAATGCACGTAGTGACTTTTCAATGACAGTGTAGCCATGCCATATGCCATACCCTGCTTTGTCATCTATTTTACTCCAAATGGGACCGTAATTTACAAAATGAGCATCAGATTTAATATCGTATTTAATAAGACTTAAAACTAGCAACTGACACCATAAACTCATTAGGAAAATATTTGCTGACATCATGAATCAAGTGTGATGTACGCTCATTTGTCCATAGATTTCTATACAATCAAGCTTCTCTGTGTAACCATGGTAGTTGCCCCCTGCTGGCCTTTCGAAATAATGCAAGTTTAAGGCACTTCTGCATTGGCTTCACTTTTCAGACACAGAGGCTATGTCCATCTTGTATATATAATCTATGGATTAGTAAAAGGAAGTCAAACAGGAAGAACTAAGTCAAGAAACATAAGCAACACAAATAAAATCCCAGATGAAAGAAAAATATTGGGAAGAGGAAATAAAAACAAATGGTGACATTATGATCCCAACCTTGACCTAAGCTTAAAGGTGGAAAAGAAAACATTTTGAGTGAATTAACTTTTACATTTTACCTCAAAATGAAGTGATTTAGCACCTGAAGCTTTACAAAACACTGTGACTCTGCAAAAAGCACATTATTTCATAGTATTCATTTACAGTAGTGTCAACGTGTTTGTGCTGTGGGCTTTGTAAAGTTGATAAATTATAAAATCACGAAGGGCTTTTCTTACTGTGATGATTGTGTAGATGCTTCATGTGTACTATTTTTGCAGTGAGTAAAACACCAATTTGTATGTTAATGTAATCATAACAGCAACAGAGATAAGAAATGACCTGAAAATAATCAAAAGTATAGAAGTGCAGCTATTATTAACACCAATAGGCATTAAAAGGTGTGTAAATTCACCAGCCTGCTGCAAAACATCAACAGTCAGTATAGCCTGGAATTTGCTCCCTGTAATAGCCTTTCTGTGAAATTAGGGTTTAAAAATATTTTTCTATTTGTGTGCTTGATGCCGATGGCTATAGCTGAACCTCTGGAACAGTGACCTCTATAGCTGCAGGCCAAATAAACTCAAAGACCCAGAATTCATTGGAGGAATACCAAGTCCCAGATGGGGCAGGATGCTAGCAGGATAGACCTAGATAAACACTCCCTCTCAAGGAAGGAACCTTGCTCCCATGTCCTACATTTGTATTTGCTCTTTCCTCCAGGGTCCACTTGAGTAGCCGCCAAAACGACAAGTCTCCTGTGACTACTTCAATTTCCACCAATGGGGACTGGAGATAAATCAGATAAAAAGGGAACGTGTGTGAGATTCCTCTTCATTTTTGTTTGTACCCAAGAGAGCAATAACCATTCAGAGAATCACAGGGTCCAGAAATAACAATCCCCAGGTGGATTTATGTTAGAAAGTGCTGTATTGTACTATGAAAAATGGATAGGCAAATGCTCTTTTGTTCTTTAACGAGGTGCAAGGCAGTACTATGAGTGAGGTTAGAGGCCCGGTTCAAGCTGAAGCTCCTCCAGGCTCTTCACATGTCTGTTCTCTAAACTACAAAGTACGGCCCTACTTCTGACACTAAAACTTTAAAAATATGCTCATATCGACTTTAATTTCAGGGTACAAAGTGTAGCCGTGACTGATGAATGACAGGATGTCATTAGAAAGTCAGCGTAATAAATCTTTCAAAGTGGGTCAGCAAACTATCAGCTCAGAAGGAACACGTGTCCTGATCCACAAGGAATTTGAGCTCTGATCTCTAAGAAAGTGATAAGATTGGGATTCACAGGCTTTTGTTGAGTTACGGTTTCCTTGCCAGTTCCTTAAAAAGAAAAGGTACGGCTTTATATCATTTTAGCTGAAATGGATGGTGGTGAATTTTAAAGTTAAAAAGGGGGCTAGTTGAGTGGTGCAGTAGTATGTATCCATGCAGACAGATAGCATACTGTGGGCTACATCTAAAAAGCATATACTGTATAATAAGACAGACATAGCCACTATGACATCACACATTTTGAAGCCTCGACTTGAGCCTTTTGACCGTTGCCATTTTGTGTTTTTGAAACCAGGCACCACACAAAGTGCCAACTGAAAATAGCATACCTTACTTTATCATCTGTTTTACACTAAAAGGCAGCATAATTTACAAAATGAACGCCAAGTTGTATTAAACAAGACTTGAAAATAGCAGTTAACACCATAAACCTCTTAAGTGTTTACTGAGGTCATAAATCAAGTGAGAAGTAGATGTATTCTCATAGACTTCTATACAATCGCTTATTTTGCAACCAGAGTCCTCACCCCTGCTGGCCATTAGAAAGAATGCAGGTTTAAGCCACTTTTTTGTGATTTAAAACTAATAACTAATAACCCTAAATTAGCAGCAAAAGTAATAAGTGTATAGAAAAATATGTTGAGCAAACAAACCTTTTAAACAACTAATTCCTTGTGTGCTTTTAAAAGTGTTGCACTTTGCACTTTGAGGTTCTAAAACTGGAAACAGCAGTAGAGAGGTTTCAACACAAGGTCTATGTGGCAGTTCTTCTGGAGCTTTAAATCATGATGATCACCAAAATTCATTGGCAGGATTTCATGGAATTGTGCCAAGTTTTTTATTTAAAAGCACTTGGTAGAAAAATCACTTCAAGGTCTTTTACTGGAAAAACTGCTCAAGAGCTGATAAAGAACATGATCAAAGTCTTCACACACCTTTGTGGTGAATCACTTCCTTTCACTCTCCATGCATTCATACACCACTTGCATTTAATCATTAATAATTATTAAGCTCTGTCTCTTTCCCATAGTGTGTCTTTTGTCCTGTCTCCCTCTGCTCTCTTCTGTTTCTCCTCACCCCTAACTGGTCGCGGCAGATGGCTCCCCCTCCCTGAGCCTGGTTCTGCCGGAGGTTTCTTCCTGTTAAAAGGGAGTTTTTCCTTCCCACTTTTGCCAAGTGCTTGCTCACAGGGGGTCGGGGTCTTTACCCTAAAATATAAAGCACTTTGAGGCGACTGTTGTTGTGATTTGGCGCTATATAAATAAAATTGAATTGAATTGAATTGAATACCAAAAAAACAGTGCTTTTCAGAAATTCATTCCTGCTCTACACCGCTCTGGTTTTCTTATATTAATGTTTGTTGATCATCACATGAGGAAGTTTAACTGTCTGATGTTGTTGGGCATGCTGGTTTAAATCAGCTGTGAGTGTCACCATGCTGCTGCTGCTGTCCCACCTTATAATTGTCAGAGAAACCAAGCAGCTGTTTTCCTGTTGTTGTTGAACTTGTCCAGCCGCCGTGTCTTCTCTGCCAGCTACTGTTCAGCAGCAGGACGAATACTTAACAAGCTGTGTGAATGTTCTCATACCCCCTTTTTATGTGTTTACATAGCCTGCATATGTGCATTTTTAGCATCTTTTATTATTATTATTTTTTGTTTCTGTGTGTATACATCTGTCTTTCTTGGTAATGCAGTGCATTCATTTTCTTTCCTTTGTGTGTATGAAACAGACAGGTGTGTGGGACCCCAGGCTCATTTAGCTAATGGGCTGTTTGTCCTTGGAGGCAACAGGGGTGACCTGCAGATGAGATGGATGCTCTGGCATAGAAGAGGGGCTCTGAAACTAGGGCACAATATGTGTGGTGGGTAGGAGCATGTGTTTGTGTGTGTGCTGGCCTCAATATGGGTCCTCTACCTCCTAACAAGTTAAAAACAGCACTTGTACTCACTCAGGTAATCCCCCTGCCGTGTTGCTGCCTTGCTCCTCACCACATTTAAAATCCATTACAGTCAGAGTAGCATATTATAACTCGCTGCTAAGTGAAGCTGCTGCTCTGTGTACAAACAGGCTTTACACTCTGCTGAGACCTCCTTCTTTGTCTTCGTGGCACTATTATCGCTCTCTGTTTTTGTCCTTTGATCTCAGATCTTTTTCCCCACGTAATAGTGTATCAATCTGTAAACCCTGTAGTATCAGAGGGACACAATTTGGCAAAAATGACTCAGTTTTGGATATTATATGTAATTTTTTTATATATTTTTTCTCTGCGTTGTTAAATGTGTGCTGAGAATGCACGTTTAACATCACAATAAAACACTTAATATGTGATAAAAGAAAAAATGACAGTGATGATGAGGTTTGAAAGAAGAAGACCACAGAGAAGATTCATGGATGTAGTGAGAGAGGACATGCAGAGGGTTGGTGTGACAGAAGACGATGGGAGGGATAGGGTGAGATGGAGGCAGATGATCCATTGTGGCCACCCCTAAAGGGACCAGCTGAAAGAAGAAGATTACAAAGATATCCCCCAAAACAAATACATATATGACGAACTGAGTTTTGTTATGATAAACTGGATCTAAATATAATGAATATTCTTATGCACAAGGAAAACTCTGCCCATGAAAGGCATACCCGATTCAAATTAGAGCACTCTCCCCTTCACGATTTTCTCTTTGGAAAGCACTGCTTTCAGTGCTCCTGCTACATTTGAATTGCTCCCTGGTGTAAAGCTTTGACCACTAGCCAGTGCACATTTGCGGTGCGCTGTGTTAAAACTGGTGACCTTTCAACCTGAATTTCATTATGGGGAAGAGGACAAGGTTTAAGGGAGAGAAAATTTGAGTGGTAGGGCAGGCCAGAAGCGTTGATTGTGTTGGTGTGGTCAAAAAATGTTTTCAGCGCGCTGAGCGGGTGACACAGGTCAGGTTGTGTGCACCAAATGCTCTACCTCAGGTGCCTTAGGATGTTATATTGTAGTCCCATCCTGAGGGATGAATTCATGGTGCACAACCCCATGACTGATGGAAAAAAAACAACATGCTTATGACCTTATGTGCCGCCTTCGGGCTTGGAGACTGCAGGTTCTTTCATTGAAAACTCCTGTTTGGTCTTTGGGTTATAGCCATCTCTCGCCACCAGTGATGATCCTGTTGATGTTTGCAGTCCTTGTTGAAATCACATGTTCAAGGGGACTTCCATTATGCATTTTAGATGCAGGAGGGTTGGGAATGGTGCAGAAGTCTATAAGGAGATGGCCTTAAGGGGAATCATTGCCAGTTTTAAATTGTGTCCACAATTTTAACTGGCTTTTTTCTGGAAGTATGAAGTCCTTGTCATGGCTGTTTCAAATCATTATACACTGGAATACTAACAAGCTCTTTTTTGGTTCAGTGTGTAGGCGAAAGCCTTAACTAACACTTAAAAAAATATTTTTATCATATTAATCTCAGTTTGCATTATATATTTATACATTATTTGCATTTTTCTGGCAGTAAGAAAAACAAATTAAGTCTATAGAAAAACAGAGCAGCATTGGTTGTTTGTTTAAAAACCAAGAATGACTTGGTTTTTTTTTTCCTTTCAAGAAAATACTTAAGGGTGTTCTCCGAATGACATTTGATAATGTCATTATCAAATGTCAGAAGTGATGCAGCGTTGCTATATCATCATAAAAACTCTTTGTGTGGAAGTTGTAATGTGTGATTTTGACACAGGAAACTGAAGTGCCCTTTTTTAACCAACAGTCAACATTGGTTTCTTGTACCCATGACTACCAAAGACATAGCTTAGGCTATCTTAGGCAGTATTATTAGAAAACATAGCATACATTTTCATTGCTATGCAGATGATACCCAGCTGCACTTATCCATGAAGCCAGATGACACACACCAATTACCTAAACTACAGGCATGTCTTAAAGATATGGCATTACTTTTGCCTTCAGGGACACTGTGAGGAATCTTGGAGTCATTTTTGACCAGGATATGTCTTTCAACATGCATATTAAACAAATATGTAGGACTGCTTTCTTGCACTTGCGTAATATCTCTAAAATTAGAGGCATCCTGTCTCAGAGTGATGCTGAAAAACAAGTTCATGCATTTATTACTTCTAGGCTGGACTATTGTAATTCATTATTATCAGGTTGTTCTAAAAGCTCCCTGAAAAG
>VUQI01030935.1:0-13120 GCA_015106735.1 Paratilapia polleni
CTGCTTGAATTCTTGCTCCAGGAATGGCATAAAGTCACCCAACAGCAATGTGAAAGACTGGTGGAGAGCATGCCAAGACGCATGAAAGCTGTGATTGCAAATCAGGGTTATTCCATCAAATATTGATTTCTGAACACTTCCTAAGTTAAAACATTAGTAATGTGTTGTTTAAAAATGAATATGAACTTGTTTTTTTTGCATTATTTGAGGTCTGAAAACACTGGACCTTTTTTGGTATTTTGAGCATTTTTTCATTTTCTGCAAATAAATGCTCTAAATGAAAGTATTTGTATTTGGAATTTGGGAGTTATGTTGTCAGTAGTTTATAGAATAAAACAAAAATGTTCATTTTTCTCAAACATATACCTATAAATAGCAAAATCAGAGAAACTGATAATTTTGCAGTGGTCTCTTAATTTTTTCCGGAGCTGTACACATTAACAACAGTCCAAACCCTAGACATTTAGCATGCTAAGCTGACTGTTTAGTTTAAGTGATGGCAAACTAAAGTCTTGGACAGTTTTGTGTTATAAAATAACTTCCAATTATTCAGTAAACAAAAGTCACTGTTGGCATATTCTCAGTGAGTACTGGACAGCAAGTGTTTGTTCAGTTACAGACCTCAAAGGAAGATACAAAAATTTCTTACCAGTACTTACCAGAGGGCTCATTTGTAAAGCTGTATGTTGCACTCTGCTTTGTGGGCAGTGGATGTGGTAATGCTTTAGCATTCTGGTCACTTTGGATCTCATTAGTCATGGGGTTGTTGGTGTAGCGGGTATAAGTGGGTGGATGGAAGGGTCTGTAGCCTCCAGGAGATAATGCAGGCATCTGTACAGGAGGCTGAGGGATTACAGGAGCTTGTGGTTGGGGGATTGCAGGAGGTTGTGGTCGGAGATGACGGCTGCGCTCTTGAACCACACTGTATGAGTATCCTCCTCGCTTACACTGCTCTTCCAGCTGCACCAGGAGCACACTCTGGTTGCCTGCGAGGGCTGACAGTTGCTGGTACTTATGTTCCAGCTCTTGGTACCGTGAGGCTAGCCTCCCCATCTCATTTGTGTGGTTGAGTACACGGGTCTCCAGCTGTGACACCTCCAGAGCATTGTCTCGTTTGCGGATAATCTCATGCAGCAGCTGCATGTAGAGCTGTGTAACTCTGGAGTTCATGTTGCGGCTCTCTTTGCGCAGTAGCTTGACTTCATTGATCACACCCCCGTCAAGCTCTACCAGTAGCTGCAGTGCCTCAATCTGCCGTCGCTGCTTCTGCAACTCACTGTTGAGCAGCTCCAGTTCCTGCTTATTGACCCGGTTCTGCAGCAAGGCCTCTGGCTCCTTGGAGTTCACACAAATTGCCCCATTGTTTTTCTGCTGAGGGACAATGAAAGTGTAAGAACATTTGTCTGTTTGGGAGGCGCTGTAGTCAACAACAGCACGTTTTTGACGTTTTGGCGCGTAGATAAACTCTCTCTCAAGGATGTCATCGCTGTTGTCAATTTCCCGAATGTCTTCTTGGAGAGTTGACTCTGGTCTAGAGAGCAACAGGAGACCCAGCAAAACTACCACAGGGAGAATCATAGCACAGTCCAGCTGCACCAAAACCACAACAATTTCTGAAAGAGAGAGAGAGGAAATGCTAAGTGAGGGTCTGTTTCCTCAAATCATTCATTGACCTGGTATTACTTGTGTAGAGAATAGTTAGGTAATTACTTTATCACCACCTGTGTTCACCAGGTAGTCTCTAACTGCTCAGAAGCAAATACCTGGCGCATACAGGCAGTGTACAGTATATTTTCGGAGCTTTGTCTCTGAAATTGGCTGCCTGTGATCACATAACAGTAAGATCAACAATGGTGCCAGTTTAGTTATTATCAACATTTGACAATGACAGCACGTTTATATTTAACGTATCCGTAAGTCAGCATTTACAATTTTTATATCCACTCGTGCTAACTTCAGCATGATTTACATTTATAGTTATGATTTATATCTTTTATCGTCCACAGGGTTATTTCCAGATTTAATTTTTTTTTTTTGGTAAGGACATCATATCAATATAGACTGAGTGAAGAGTAGCATGTATGTGCAAATATATGAAAGGAAAGCCCCACAGCAAATGTCTTCATCAGATTATATGATTGTAGTGGCCTGTGCGCGACCATTTATATATATTTTTTTTGCTATCATCGGTGTAAGTATTGTCATTTGTATGAGCAGCTGTTTTCGAAAAAAAAACCAGCTACAAGTGAAAATGTATGGTGATTCCCATAAATAAACTACATTCACTGGCCACTTCGTTAGTTACACCTTGCTAGTACTGGGTTGGACCCCCTTTTTCCTTCAGAACTGCCTAAGTTCCATCTGAATGTCGCATCAGAAATCAAGACTCATCAGACCAAGCAAGGTTTTCCAATTTTCTGGTGTCCAATGTGAACTGTAGCCCCAGTTTCCTGTTCTTAGCTGACAGGACTGGCACCCTGTGTGACCTTCTGCTGCTGTAGCCCATCTGCTTCAAGGTTCAAAGTGCTATGCACTCAGAGATGTTCTTGCATGCCTTCTTTTTATGGAGTGGTTATTTGAGTTAATGTTGACTCCCTATCAGCTTGAAGCAGTATGGCCATTCTCTTCTGACCTCTGGCATCAACAAGGCATTTTTGCGAGAACTGCCACTCAGTGGATATATATATATTTTTTCAGATCATTCTCTGTAAAGCCTAGAGATGGTTGTGCGAGAAAATCCCAGTATATCAGCAGTTTCTGAAATACTCAGACCAGCCTGTTGGGCACCAACAACCATGCCACATTCGAAATCACTTAAACCATCTTTCTTTCCCATTTTGATGCTCGATTTGAACTTCAGCGGGTTGTCTTGACCATGTGTGCGTGCCTAAATGCATTGAGTTGCTGCCGATGGGCTGATTAGGTATTTGCTTTAACAAGCAGCTGTACAGACATACCTAATGAAGTGGCAAGTGAGTTTTTATTCACTTTACCTTCAGTGTAACCCTTTAGAACAAATCTGCATGTTTCTCATGCCATGAGAAACATGTGCAAAACCAAACAAAGAGGAAGAAGACTAGGAACCAACCACACAATGGTTATCTGATTATTAGTTATTTTACTTACAATTTACAGGTGAATGAACAAAAGACATTCACTAAGTAATCTGTATGGCTCAAATTTTAAATTTTTTCATCTTGATCCCATAGTGAAAACATTGCTCTTCTTTACAAAAATATATCACCAAGTAGACTTGTTTAATCAGATGTGTTCCCTGTATCCAATCTAGGCTCAAACTTTATGTAATGACACACTATATTTTCTTGTTTCTCTTGGTTTTTGGGATGAAAAATGCTGTCACAGCTTTGGAATGTTCAATAACACAACATGCAAAGGGGAACCTCCCTTGACAGTACCAAAAGACAGTGTTATCTTGGGGTTTTGGATATGGTAGTTGCTACATCATATCATTTTTTTGCCAAGTCCTGCCTCTGCTAGGTCAGTTCAGGCCCAGTTAGTGGACAAGGTTTATTTTCCCATAATACAACAGAGGCTGTAAATGTCTTGCTGAGGTTTTTCTGAAGTCAGATTCATTACTCGGACAAGTTGATCTCAAGTGAGTTCAACATGTGAGTGGTCATAAATCTATTTGGTGAATATTTGTATTTCTGGCATCTTGCTTCATAGTTTTTGCTCTCTGTCCATGATCTGGCTATAATCACAATCTAAAAACTCTTTTCAACAAAGGGACCTTTCCTGGAATCTGTAGCTTTTAAGAGGCTAAAAATTTGGATTTCACCCACAGGCACTGTATACACACAGAGAATTTAAGGTATACAGCAAAATATAATATTTGATACTATGAAAGCATCCATCCTTTCTTTTGTTAAAATGACACACATTGTATTGTAGTGTAAAACACATCACTGGAGCAAGGCACGATACAGCCAACTGAAGAAAAGGCAAGTTTCAAGTTGTATTGTCATAGACTGATATCAATGGAACTCCATTACCAGAAATGAAATTCTTGGATTCAGAGGCTTCTCAAATTTTGCACATTACAATACATTTAACACCTAGTAAAAATATCATAGTAATAATAATATTAGAAAGTAAATGTCTGTAAAATGTCTGTAGAAGTGTAGTGTATACATGTACATGTATATGTATATTCCAGCAAATGTACAGTTATCTACAGTACTGTGCAATAGTCTTTAGCCACCCCTGATTTCTTTATATTTTTCTTCCAAGGAGCCAGACTTTCTTGTAGTTTTTTAAAGTCCTGAATAGTTGGCAGCTTTTTTCTCTTATTCAGTCCAGTCCTTGTACCTGACCATTTTCAGAGGAATGTGGAAACTGGGCAAGTGGAGGACAAAAGAAGAGGTGGCAGGGCTAAAAACCTTTCCTCCAACCACTCTCCCCCCTGGTCTAAATATGTTCACTTATGGCTCCAAAATACCAGCATGACAGTGGCCAAGATGCTAATATAGAAACTTCAAAATATCCAGTCCAGGAACCAGTGAGTGACATCATGGTGGCCATGTCCATCTTTTATATACAGTCTATGGTGGGGATACAGGATTCCTTATATGGGGATATTTTTTGTTTAAGCTCTAATCATAAAGGAGGCTGCTGCTATAGCTCACCTGGTTGAATAAGCGACGCACATGCTGAAGGCTACTGCAGGGGCCTGGGTTCGAGTCTGCCCCAGACCCTCTGCTCCATATCATTCCCCGACACTCTCTCCCCCCTTTCCTGTCTACTCTCTCCATTGTGCTGTGAAATAAAGACTTAAAATGCCAAAAATGAAATCTTCATCCACAAAAAAGATCTAATTATAAAGGCTTACCTAACTATGTCAGTGTTTGCGGCACAGTGGTGCATTGGATAGCATTGTTGCCTCACAGCAAGAAGGTTCTTGTTTTGGCTGGGGCCTTTCTGCGTGGATTTTGCTCTCCCTGTGCCTGCATGGGCAGGGAGGGCTTTCTCTCACAGTCCAAAGACATCCATTTTATGTTAATTGATGATTCTAATTTGGCCATGGATATGAGGTAACGAAGTGCTTGAAATATGTAGGAGTGCTATATGAATGTATGGTTAAATGTGGCTTGTATGCTAAAGTGCTTTGAGTGGTCAGTATGACTAGAAAACGGCTATATAAATGTGAGTACATTACATTACAATAAAGGTTTTGCACAGCAGGAGCACCAGATTGTTGTCTAGCATGCGACCTCTGCAATGCTCCCAGCTAAAGTCGCACAAAGTCAACATGCTCATTGTCCTGGCAAAAGCCATCAGTGATAAAGTCTGATTTGTATGCACCAAACCAAAGGATTATTTTGTTAGCATAACATAGAAGGCACAAATGTTTTAACATACATCATATGCAACCTATGTGACATGGTGCATTTTTGAGTCTGACTTCCCATTTAACAAATGCAAATGTGTGATATTTATAAAGTTGTGGAAATGGGAAATCAGTGAATATGACAAGAAGCCCCTTGTCCTGAAAGAAATTATTGTACAAGGTGTAAACTGCAGGGAAGCTAATCCAAGGCGCTCTGTGTTCTGAGACTTCTATGCGGCTCAACACAGGCATCATGAAATGTTGTAAATGCATGTGCTCATAATGTTTTATAGGCCAGATGTGGTAGAATCTGAAGAGTTTCCCCAGCTTTTTTTCCATTTCATGACTAAACTGCCTTACTAAATATGTACCTGCAGTATAACAATATTACAAATTCCACAGACTGGATAATGTCTTATCACGCTGAAATCATGGGAGGATTTCCACACAGTAACTTCTGATCATACTAAGTGGCTCCATAGTGTAGTGGTTTACACATTTGCTTGACAAGTGAAAAGGTTGCTGGTTTGATTCCAGCCAGAGACACAAATCCCCTTTGGGGTTGTATCAGGAAGGGCATCCAGTGTAAAACTCTGCCAAATCATACATATGGAGCTGCCCTCTATGGGGAACCCCATGTGACAAGCGAGCAGCTAAAAGTAGCAGTTTTACCTTCTGATTATACTAAATGGTTGGTTGTGAGGAAGCTCTGGTTTTGTTCCTAGTGTTTAGACTAATGAGTCCATAGAGGTGGAATTTTATCAGTAAATCACTATCCTGCAGATTGAATTCCATCATTCCATTAAATTATTTCTAAGGTGCGATGTGACTAATTGTAACAGTTTAACAGTCAGTTTTAAAGAGCATGGAGATGATGCCATATTGCGTTATACTACAGTGCAAATATTAGCACCAATTTAATGCTTAGTTTTTCTAGAAGTGCGTTTTCTATAACTGAGAGCTACAGTTACAGCAGAATGAGAGGTGCAAACAAAGAGAGACTGCCTTGTGTAGTCTGAGTAGCCAGTCACTCATGAATCCTATTATCTTATTGAATTTTGGACACTGGGGTCAGGGTCACAGGGTCAGAAGAAAGATGGTTTTAAATGAGCAGGTAGGATGCAGAAGATTTCTGCAGGTAATTCCAAGTATAACTAATGAACCTTATTTGAAAAGTGTCTGAAATTAATGTGGCTTTACTTTAGGTGAATAATTCACCATATTTCAAGGGAAAACGTGAAATATTTATCCAGTTTGAACCTCTGTGTTTTTTGTTTGTTTTTGCAAATAATTGACTGAACGTTGGTGAATTTTGACAGCGCTGAATGGATGTGGCATTCTGCATGTCAAGCCCCAGTTTGTGTCCCTTTTGTATAAACAAATACTTGCTGGTGTTTGGTATTTATGAGTAAAGCAATGACTCAGCGAAGTGTTAAAAGTTAAAAATTATTGTCCATCATGCAGTAAATACTTCTGATTATAAATGTCTTTGCTTCATGTAATGCCAGAATAATATTTTTTTAATTAGATGCTGATTTAAAAAGCAGTGTTTTCAAGAGTGCTGCAGTATTTTATCTCCTACTGTACTCTAATAAAGAGGAATTGTTCATTTCCTGCTCTTTCCTAAACATGATGTGAATTAATCCAGCCTGGCCTGATTGGAACTGAACAGGAAGACATAGCAGTTCAACAATCAATCACAAACAGCTTTTCAACTTGTTCACTTCATCATTTGTTCGTGCTTTTCTCATTTCTTACACTGTGCTTCTACTCATAAATGCTTAAAGTCACTTGTCAGTGAAGCCAGCATCACGCTCATTACTCAGTGGCAAATCTGTGTTTATCAGTGGTCATTACACGGCTAGACTTCTCGGCAGCCAGCAATCCTCACAAACCTCAGGCACATACACAGAAACTGCAGGTGTTTGAGGAGCTGATGGTGAAGCCTGTCCTTAGCTGCAGTGTTTCAGGTATTTCCCAGTGAGATCTGACAAACACTATAAAATCTGAAGGAGCAGACATAGATCCCCATCTGTCAGGCAAACTCACAAATGGTGTCAGCTGACCTGTATACGACCACACAGAGAACAAACACGCTCTTCTGTGGTAGACATCAGAATCATTCAGCTGTAACAAATGTGATAAATCAATTTGTCACACATGCTTTGTCCCTCTTCTCTCTCCCTGTTTTTGTCACTGTGTCCATTTCTGACACTCATTCATTGTCACACACAGAGCAGGAACAGTTGCCAGTGGCTACTGCTGCGTCAGGACACAAACGACTGACAGGCCTGTGGAGCTCTCTCACAAGGAGAGGGAGAGACAGATACACTGGGTTCTTCACTTCAGCAGATGTAGCTTAAGTGTTGGCTGATTGGCCAATGAACAGTTGAGTGGACTGCTCTCCTTTCATTATCCTGACTCCTGACTATCTTCCTGCTCTGCCTCAACATGCTGTTTGATGGTTCTCGAGTTACTGAAAAGCTTTATTCAGCTTTGATTTGTGCATTGCACTCTAACCAGAAGTCACACCATCAAAATGCTCGTTTGATTCTGATTCAGGCTGTCAGAAGGAGCCTCTCCCACCATCATCAAGACATGAGTGGACCAGGTGGTTAGTTTTTAGACATGGCAGAGTGCCTTGCTCTTATACTGATTATCCCCAAAGCTTTTAATTTCATAACTTGAGCTATTTTCAGATCCAGGTATTGTACGAAGTCTCTTCAACCTGCAGCAGAGATTGTGTGTGTTAGACTCGTTCTTACTACAGGAAACACTATTTGGTTTAGGCGAGGTATGGTGTCTGTTTAGAACGGACTGTAGACAGGATGCATGATGCCCTTGTTCTCATTTTTATAACTTTTGACACAAACATTTTTAAAGAAGGAATATTACAGAGCTCAGGGTGTGAAGAAAGTCTGAGGTATGCGTTTGAGGTTCAAGATGATTGTCTAGTGTGAAAAGCTGAATGACTTGCACGTTGCCTGAATCACAGTGTAAGAAGTGAGTGCGCACAAAACTTTTGCAAAGTAAATTGTGTTTATCTGGAGTTTTTGCTCAAGACCAAGTGACACTGTTACTGATGAGAGGATTGTGACTATAAGTTTAACCCCAATGACTCAGTGCTCGATCAGTCAGAACAAAACTTTATTTAAAGCCAGAACTTTTAATTCAGCCATCTGACGATATCAGAGAAGAAGAAATGATTCACAACACATGTAAAATATTTCCATTTGTGATTATCAGAAATGCTTTGACAGAGAGACAGTGTATACCGCGCTGGTGGATTATGGTGGGTTATGTGTATTTTAAACTATGTTTTACAAAGTACAACATCGGGTTGGTCCGTAACACACACTACAACATATTAGTACTTCTAAATCCAATAGTCACGTTAGAGATACTTATCAAACAATGATGACATTTGTAGTACATAAGTTCTTCGAGTATATGCAAGTATGGCAGAGCTGGGTGGAGGTATTTACATTACTTTGAATTCGTTGAACAAAAGGATAAAAAAGTCACAGTAATGTGCAAAGATTTGAATGTCCTTCTTATTAGGGTAGAGATTTGTACTGACATGAGCATACAGAATGTTTGATATTATATTGTTAACTGGCAACTACGTGACGGTGCATTTCAGACAACATTGCAGAATAATGCAAAAGTAATGTCATCAATAGTGTAACACATTAGTTTTTAGAGAGGTTAAACAACTAAAGTAATGCATTACTTTTAAATGAAGTAGGAAGTAGTAAAAAGCCAAGACTGACTTTAACATCCTTATAGCTAGTAAAAAGACAGAAGGGAAAGTGTCAGGGTGTGTTAAGTGTAAGTGTAAAAGTGTAAAAGAAGGTTGAGAGCACAGTCAATTATTCAGTGTGTTTAATACAAAGTGAAAATTGAGAAAATTGCCTGACTTACCTGCACTTGTCTATTTCCCTTTCTTTCTTGCTTTTGTGACAGCTTTGACTCCAGGTCCTCAGCAGTCAGTCATTCACATTTCCTCTGTTAGTCAGTGGAAGTTCTTAATATTTCTTCTCTTACCTCAGAAGCAGACTTTCTTAAAGCCCAAAAGAAAAATGGTTCAGCTATGATGATGTGATGATCTCTGCAGCAATCAAGCAGCACCAACAAACCACCAAAGCCTTCCTGTTGTAATTTCATATGTGTGCTGCAGTCAAGTGATGAGTCCCAAACTGAAAGCTCGTGCCTGCTCCTCTGACAGAATCTGTTTGTGTTCCTCCTCCTGTCTTCCTTCCATTACATGTGAGGCACTTAGTGTTGCTTGGAGTAATTAAGCTGTGAGCCACGGCAACGCCTCTTTCCCCTCCCCTTGACAGCAAAGAGATCATGGGGGCATGAGACAGGCTCCAAGTCCCCCCGTCCCCACCTAAACCCTTGTCCCCAGCAGCCCCACTCTCTTCCCTTTTTCCACTGCTCTCCAGTCAGTGCAGAACTCCATCTGTGAGGAAGAATGGGAGAGCTGAGCAGCTGCATGTGTTGCAATACAGTCACAGGTCTGAAGCATGTGGATTTTGACCTACACTCACTTATAGAAGCTATGGGAAACAGAGGTGCTTACCTCTCATTTTCTATTGTTTGCTTTTTCTCTGGTTTAACAACAAACATCACCTAGAAATCAATAGGTGCTTTGGATTATACTGTAGGAATTTAAGATGGCCTTTATTATATTTTATCAAAAATGATGTGTAGTATTTTATCTTGGAATAAATGAGAATTTTTCTGAAGGTTTTTTTTTTGCTTGCGGTAGTGGTCAACTTATTGCTTAGAGTCAGTTAAGAAGACACATAAGGAGACTTATGCTACAGTAAAGACCATCACATATACACTCCAACCTTCACTCAGGTCTTATTTAGGTCTTATTAAGAAATACACATAATCCATTCTAATAAGCTAAAAATGCAGAATTCCATCCATCCACTTTCTTAACCTCTTATTTGAGGGTTTAGACTCACTAATTAATCAATCAGTTATTATTAATACAAGTCTTTGGACTGTGGGTGGAAGCCAGAGTACCCGGAGGAAACCCTCGCAGGTACAGGGAGAACATGCAAACTCCAAAAAGGCCCCAGCCAGCCGATGGATTCAAACCCAGAACCTTCTTGCTGTGAGAAAACAGCTAACCACTGCACATTGTTCAACACTGTTAACCAAAAAAACAAAAAAAAAACAAAATAGGAAGTATAGCTATACCTTTTTTTTTCTTGTACTTGTACTTTTCAGAAATCTAATTCTGAACCAGGAACCCAAATGTGTTACAAATTAGAGCCCAACCGATACAGATATTTGGTGATTTTAAAAAGCCAATATATCGACTGATATTTTTTTTTCCTTTCAGGCATACAAAACAAACAGATTTCCCTAAAATTTGTTATGTGTTGTTATTTATGAGTCCTTACTAAAATAATATGACAATGCAGGTTAAAAATACATTTATTGTATTGTCACAAGTCGTGGATTGCTTGTTTACACTCTGGCTGACTCTGCTCGGATCAGCTGGTCGTTGTGTTTGTGGTGTTTCAAACACCTTGCCAAGTGGGAAGTTGCAGAGTGCCCTCTTGTGGACAAACTATGCAATATCAACACTCATGACATGGTTGAAGCATGTTTCTCCCATCTCTTCTTTACTTTTTTAAATTTTCATTTATCAGCCGTTAAATGAAAATCATTTGCAGACACCAATATATCAGCAAATAACTAATGTCAGCCGATAATATCTGCTGGCCAATATATCCTTCAGGCTCTATTACAGATCTTACTGAAATACAGTTATCCTTTTTAGAATTAATTTAACATTCACTCAGCAGGTGGTCTACTGACTCCGGTCTATTGACCACCTGCTGACTCGACTACTGCTCATTCTGTTTAACCAGATTTGTAGAAAGGAGGAGGTGTAGCTCCTGTGGCTTTTTCTGCACTTTGATTGAAGTGAGCTGGTAAATTATTAGTTAACTATCACAAGTATTCAGTCATTATTTTGAAAGCCTTTTTACTTTTAGTGCCTGAAATCTATGAATTTTAATGTCCACTAAAGTTGGAAGAAAGGGTTTATGGATTTCGTTGCCTCTTCCTGCATACTCCTGGACTTTAACAGAAACACAAAGATGTAGTTCTTCACCTTGAATAGGGTATTCAGTCCTTCTGCCTTTAAGACTCCTACATGTGCTGTGTTATCTGTGAAACCAGGCAGTGACTGTCCATTCAGTTTGCCTGGAGCAGAGGTGGAAGTGTTTGGATACAGTTTTGTTATGTTGTCATAGTTATTACTGGTTACATAACATCTGACAAACACTTTCAACAAATAGTCGATGACTCAGTGAATTTGTTTTTAATTGCACGACATGCTCACAAACTTATGGTATACGATAGGCTTTTATCTACAAGTTTAAAAAAAAAGCCAACTCCCCTTTCCCTCAGAGGCAGCTGGCTGAGATGGTTTTCATTTCATTTGGTGAAACTCCAGAAGCTTTCATTGATTGTGCTTTTTGTTTATTTCCAAACCTTTACAGGGAAATTTTCAATTGGTTTTGGTATCACACATCATATCACAATATGCTGGATCATTTTTCATTGTGACTTAAAAGTCAGAATCATGTTTGACAAGGACAGCAAAGACACTATACTTCAATAGCAGCATTACTGCCAATTCAAACTTCTAAAGGAAATATTATGATATTGCTTTCATGCAAAGTTGAAACGGGCCTGAGAGCACATCCACATGCAGCAGAGTATAAAACCACATCCATCATTCATTCTTTCTGTTTCTTCCTGTGTGCAATCTGTAACAAAGAGGCATTCCTGGTACTTCTTTTAGTGGCTTTTGTACATCATGCAATCCCATGTCTTTGCCCTTCCTGTGCCTCATAAAGACCATGGTGGTCACAGGCTGGGACTTCATAAAGGAGAGTACATGTCCCAGCCTGTGACCACCACAGTCTGCTCCCACCCACACAGTGAGCTAGAAGTGCAAGGCAACAGGCAGTCAGGAAAAAGTAGCTGACCGTGAACAGTCTTTCCTGCTACTCTTTCCAGTTTACATTTTTTGCATTTGACACGGAGGAAAAAAGTTTCTGTTCAAGAAAGTTAATAAACATGGATGTAACAAATAAATGTAGTAAATGAATGGACTCATTAAAGACAATAACCTCCTGAAATCAGATCACTGCTGCTTATGGTATTTCTGGATCACTTAATGAAATGATGTAATATATGAAAACACATTAAGCTGAATATTGACATTAATTCAATTCAATTCAATTTTATTTATATAGCGCCAAATCACAACAACAGTCGTCTCAAGGCGCTTTATATTTTAGGGTAAAGACCCTACAATATTAGACAGAAAACCCAACAGATGACCCCCTATGAGCAAGCACTTGGCAACAGTGGGAAGGAAAAACTCCCTTTTAACAGGAAGAAACCTCCGGCAGAACCAGGCTCAGGGAGGGGCAGCCATCTGCCGCGACCGGTTGGGGGTGAGGGGAAACAGAAGAGAGCAGAGGGAGACAGGACAAAAAGGCACACCTATGGGAGAGAGACAGAGTTAATAATAGCTAATGATTAAATGCAAGTGGTGTATAAACACATGGAGAGTGAAAGGAAGAGATGAAGAGGAAGTGCTCAGTATTACATTACTGAGTATGCCCCCAGCAGCCTAGGCCTATTGCAGCGTAACTAAGGGATGGTTCAGGGTCACCTGAACCATCCCTTAGTTACGCTGCAATAGGCCTAGGCTGCGGGGGGCTTCCC
>VUQI01030937.1:0-15524 GCA_015106735.1 Paratilapia polleni
GGGGGTTCGACTGTTGGGGTTTTCTATTTTCTGTTTTCTGACCCTGTCTTTACCCTAAAATATAAAGCGCCTTGAGGCGACTGTTGTTGTGATTTGGCGCTATATATATATAAAATTGAATTGAATTATTCTGTACACTGTGGAAGTACAAAATGTGCATCTGATAAGAACTTTTAACTGATATATTTCCTGAGATGGTGCAATCTACAAACCCAACAAAAAGAGACACAATATAAAATCGAAATAAAAACATAGTGCTATGATTTGCACATCATAGAAATCTTTTTTCAATTACTTGAAAACCATAGGCAGTACAGTTTACAGTGCTGCAGTCTTTGCCTCACAGAAAGAAGGTCCTGGGTTCAAATCCACTGGCTGGCTGGAGCCTTTCTGTGTGGAATTTGCATGCATGCCCTCCCCCCACCTCAGGACCCTGAATTAGATACATGGAAAAAGATGGATGGACTGTACACACAATATTTCAAGTCTTAAAAGTCAGAAAATTTACCCAAAGTTTTATTAAGGCAGTAAAAAAAAACTGCATGTCAAATGTATCCATCCATCCATCCATTCAGGGTCGCGGGTGGGGGCTGGAGTCTATCCCAGCTGCCATAGGGCGAGAGGCGGGGTACACCCTGGACAGGTCGCCAGTCTGTAGCAGGGCTAACACAGAGAGACAGACAACCATTCACGCTCACATTCACACCTACGGCCAATTTAGAATTACCAATTAACCTAACTCCACTAACTGCATGTCTTTGGACTGTGGGAGGAAGCCAGAGTATTTTGAATTACATGCCAGCAACACACTTCAAAAAAGTTGCAACAGAATAGAACCTACTTTCAGCCACTCACAGCAGGTAGCTCTGCATATTTGATTTGGCAGGTATTTTTTATGCGAGATGCCCATCCTTACACAACCCCAAAAGAATCTGTGTCTCCTCCCAGGACTGAACAGGGGAGCTTTTGCTTGTTAGACAAATGCATAAACCACTATACTATAGAGACACACAAAAAAAAAAAGACACCTGTTGGATACCTAATCAGTCAAATTGGGAACACGGGAGTGACATGATTTGGTATGAAAAGAGTTCATTTAAGATGGACTGAGGCCAGAGTGGTGTGACCAATGAAAACTTGAAATTAATTTTTTTGTCTTCCAGGCCAAAGAGGCATGTTTTAAGCACATAGTTCAAAAGCCAGTATCTGTGGTGGTATTAGGGGTGCTTTAGTACACACGGCATGGGCAACTTGCACATCTGTGAAGGTTTCAGTAATACTCAAAGATATGTACAGGATTTGGAGCAACATTCAGATGACATCATTTTCAGGGAAGGTCTGCTTATTTCAACATGATAATGTCAAACCACACCCTGCAAATACTCCAAAAGCATGGCACTAAACTGGACTGCCTGCATTCGAGACCTGTCACCATTAAGAAACATTTTGTGCATGAAACAAAAAATATAACAAAGGAAGTCCCAAACTGTTGAGTAGCTAAAAGAAACCTCCAAAACTACAACACTTAGTGTTGTTAAATGAAGAGGTGATGCAACACACGTGTTGCTGACATAAGATTCAAAATAAGCATACATTTGTCAAAACAATAAAATTTTAGTTTTAACATTTGATATGTTGACTCTGTACCATTTTCAAATAAAGCCTTTAAATGACTTGAAAATCATTTGCAGAAATCAATTGCATTTTTCTTTCTTTACATTTTACACAGTGTCCTAACTTCTTTTCAAACAGGGTTGTACTTTTCCACCAAATGATTCATGAACGATTCACACCCTTTATTACAGGTTGCAACATGAACATAAGGGAACATTTATCATTTTTACAGAAACAGACTCGTGCACACACAGCGCCATTCATGGGTTCAGATTTATTAAGTCACACACTGCTGTTTACAACACAAGGCCAGACATCACAATTCATGTTTAAAAATCAACCCCAGCTGGATGCTGACACATTTCCACTGCTGTTCCACGATGCTTTGATAGCGCACAGGAAGAAAAAGATTTCCTATCTGTTGACCTACGTGTGCAGTCATGTATCTGCTGTAGTTATAGTTTCAAAGGAAGGTGGTCCTTTTGGTTTTCTGAGTCTTTCTTGAGAGGTTAAGGGTCTTTGCCTCCCTGCACTGAACTAAATCGACAACTCAAGCGAGAATGTGGTAGAGGTGGGCAGTGACACTTTTTGTGTGTGTGGTTTGTTTGTGTGGACTTGTGAGTGTGTGTGAGTGTTTGGAGTGGGGGGGGTGTTGGCTGACAGTCTGGAACCCATAGATAGTAAATGTAGTACAGGAACAAAGGTGAGCGTACACACAGCGTAACACAATCACAGTGACAGTAACTTAAGCCTAGTACATGTTGGAGAGCAAATGTGCCTTTTTTTTAAAGAAGCATACCAGTGTGTTTTTTAGACTTAGACATATCAGGTGATTGACATGGAAGCAGGTTGTATGATGTGACATGATGAAAAATTGTGAAATTAGACCTAATGTAAAACTGAGATTTTCACTAGCATAGTTTAAAAACACTGGTACTGTTCTTCAAAATAAGAGCAACACAACCTAAGAAAATGGGCGACATTATAAAAGGACTGTATGCATGATGACAGGCCTCACTGCATCATGGGAGTGTGCTATGTGGTGTGTTCACAGGTCCTTGAGGTCTTTCTGGATGCCCCACAGTGTGTCAGCGCTTTTCTTCAGCTGGGCAACCTCATCATCAGTCAGGGTCATGTTGACCACGCTGCTCACACCGCTGCTGTTCAGAACACACGGCAGAGACAGGAAGACCTCCTCACTGATACCATACATGTCCTGCAAAAAAAACAACCAAAAAAAAACACACATACACTCAGGCTGAAATAAAGACACAGCATATACTGTAAATGAATGAAGAGATGCATTTAGTCCATAATCAAAAGTCAGAAATCAGAACTAGAAATTAATAAATCACATAAATAATGTTGATTTGCCACAGAATCAACTCAAGCAACACCAGCTGATTTCCAATGAATGTAGCTCTGGACTCATGCAGCTGTGTGAACTTTCTTTACCATCAGCCAGATGTTAATGGAGCTCTGTGTAACTTCAGAAAACTGTTGCTATTAGCACCCACAGCCATTCAGTGAACGTCAGCCATCATTCTGTCATTCCATCTTTGCATGTGCACATAGCTCATGCTCACACACTGTGTGCAAGCTAGCATTAGCCAATTAGCCATGATACATACAGTATACAAAACTGTCCTGCACTTTGAAGTTACTGTACTGAAATTTATGGCATGTAAAACAACTGTGAGACCAGTATATTTGCTATATACCAGAGTATCACTATAATGACAACTAGTTACTTGGATGTGATGAAGCAACCCACGCTAGGTACAAGTTGTGTAGCCAAGTTACAGTTAGCTGGCTAACTATGCCCTTATGTTGGCACTTACTGTAATAATCAAATGCAATACATCTTTGATTTACCAATGGCTAAAAGCAATACATAAAATTGTACGCAAGTTAATATCAAGGATCATGTTAGCTGATCAAGTAACTTTGCAAGCTAGCAACTAGCATTTGACCCAGGTCAGTGTATGAATTAGCCACCCTTTCTATGTAAGATAGCTTGCAATTCATTCATGTTAGCCAGAAGAAAGCCAGCACAAGGTCAGATTTGATCCTGAAAACCAAATGACTGCTCCATAAATTCAATCCTCTGCTGATGCCAACTGCCATTTTCACTTAGTTTTAGCTTCATTTGATAAAAGTAGCTAACCTTAGCTTGCTTGCATGCCCATACCGTCACAAGCACAATCCTATCTAAAGCCATTTCAGTTTCCACTTTTTTGTGGAGTTTGTGTTGGATAGCGTGCTGTTCTAAAAGTCGGCTCTAACGCTGCTCATTATTGACACTGGGAGCAGAATAGAGGCAGAGGCAAGGCATTCTGGAGTGGCTATGAGTGTGACATCCTTTAGATTTTCAAAGAAAATCTGACCCAAATCCTCCACATCGAAGTCACTCGACAGACTGTTAGAACCAACCAAGAGCCGGGATGGTCTTGTTTTTAATTCACATTATAATCAGTTTAGGCATTGGCAATAAAAACTATTTCACACCTGGAAAAAGTTACCTGACATGTATTCAAGAGGCAAAATTTAAAATGGAACAAAAGAGATCAACAAGGGAGAGCAGAGCATGGCTGTGTATGCATCTGGTGCACAAGTCCTTCAAACAGACCGTATAAAAGATGGACATAGTATCAGGGTCTAAAAACTGAAGCGAAAGTGCCTTAAACCTGCATTCTTTTCAATAGCCACCAGAGGGTGATACCTATGGTTGCAAACAGATCCACCCCCTCACCTGTCACATCTGGTTTCAAAACATCAAGATGGTGACAACAAAAAGACATCTCAAGGCTTCATAACGGGACTTTACACACCAGTGGGTGAAGTCACAGAGTCTACGCACATCTTTTATGCCGTCTATAGTCCTTCAGTGTGTATGAGTACTGTGCATGTGTGTGTCTGACCTTGACCATGGTGGAGACAGGGTGGACACGGCTCAAATTCTTGACAATACTCTCAGTGAGGTCGGCCACGCTCAGGCCGATGGCCCAGTTGGTGTAACCCTTCAGCTTGATCACCTCGTAGGCACTGAGACACAAAGTGGTAGTGTGTTAACATCTGTCTGTGTCCAGGTATTAATGATGTTGACCTCAGTCAGCTTACACAGTCACATTGAGAGGAAGGGCTTTCATTATGGTGATAAAAAGTCCCAATAATGTAAATCATTAAAACTTAAGGTAACAATCTGTTTAGGTTGGGCAAGGTTTAAGGGAAATTAATGGAAGTTTATGTAATATCCTCCCAAGTCATGGATACACAAGTTTTTGTGTGTCATCTTTCAAAAACATTGCAAGTATATATGCACATATAAATGTACTGTTCCTAGCAAGTCCCTTGTAGCTTCCTAGCAGCCCCCCAGAGGACCATGGCATCTATATAACATAGGACTTTATGTAAAGTCTTAGATCTGACTACAGCCAAGTTTAAAATATGATGTTTTTTATAATGACTTCAAAAAGGCATCAACATAGTGGGCCTTCCCATTTTTTAGAGATACCATACTGGATGCATATAGAAAAGCAACACCTTTTTCACAGTGCATTTTCAAATGATTTCATAATCATATGAATCAGTACTTGAGTAGCAGAAATCTAATGATGGTTCCTGCTTTCGATAAATGGTAACAGCCCCAACTGATGTTTAAGCAGATGCATGATGCTCTCTGGTCTGAAATGCACAATAAATGACAGAACCAAGGCCTTGAAGTCCTTACAGAATTAGCCTGAGCTCTGTAGTTAGCATGAATAAAAAGACCGGGGTTGGAGGTTCCACTCCCACTGGGGCCACCTTCTCTATAACTGTAATTACTTGTGGCCTTAGATAACTGCAGAGTGAAGAGACACACTTCCAGAATGATAGTCAATGTTCATGTGTTTAATTATGGAAGGATACTGACAGCAAAGACTTCAGAGACCAGAACATGTGAACATGCACCTGCCAAATTAGTTTGTCTAAGCTATTCATCACAAGGGGTCATTTGCCAGTCACTTTCTGTATTTTCACTTGCCACAGGCCAAATTAATAACTAGACTAAGTGTCGCAGTAAGCTGTGACAGTGAACCAGCATGAAGAAACTGAAATGCTCATCCTGCTACAGCACATCAAAAAGTCTACTAGCAAACTGCTGCAATACATACCAAGGCTGTGTCTTTAAGCTAACGTCTACATGAGAAAAAAAATTCAGCTTCTGAAAACATGTCACCTCCGTAGTGCGTTAGACTGACTGTTTACTACACATCGGCAGATTTTGTGTAACTAAAGTTTCAGTTACTGTGGCCATTTGGATCTGCCCTGTAGACTGAGGATCAGCTGTATGTTGGACTGGTTCCAGCTCCAGTCTTAAAATGACCTCAATCTAAATTCTGCAACATGAAACAACACTTTTGTTTGATTTTTGACAGTTTTTGGTCCCATCATCAAACTGACTCACAAACTCAGACAGACTATGATACAAAGCTAGTGACGTAACTAACTTGCTAACTCCAGTGGTTAGTAAACTCTGCATGAATCTGGATCACAATTATTGATTCTTTAATGTGCATCATTTTAATGTTGCAGCTGGAAATCATTTTAATTACTTATATACTCCTGGATAGCTTTAGCTATAATAATAATCCAGCATCATTTATTAGTAGGTTTATATTTGAAAATCTGCAGAATAAGAAGTAACTAAAGCTTTCAAATAAATGGTATGGAGTTCAAAATACAATAATTGCATCCAAATATGTACATCCATCTCAAGTTTCACATCTAACACAGACCTTTGACATAATAAGAAGATAAAAATCACAAAAAGCATGCTTTGTCCCCTTTGATTCTGCTGGTCTTGCTGAAATTCTCTCACACACAGCATACCTGTCCACCACTGCCTTGTGTGTGGCCTTCCACTGTTCCTTGTCAGCATCAGTGCCGATGTCAGGGTTCAGCTTCTGCAGGTTGACTCCTGCCACATTTGCACCGCTCCACACAGGTACTGAAACAGGAACACATGCAGATACATACAGCTAACACTGCACTGACAGATTTTCATTTTTTATTTTCATTAGAAAAAAAAAAAGAAAGAAAGAAAAAAACCCAACAGTGCTGATGCCCTGCACAATACAGATGTGACAAACAGTGCTGTGCTTAGAAAGAAGCTTCTCCCTGTGAGTACTCACCGCTGGTGTCTCCATGCTCACCCAGCACCCAACCGTTAAAGGAGCTGGAGTGGATGCCGAGACGCTCTGCCATCAGGTAACGGAAGCGGGCTGAATCCAGGTTGGTACCGCTGCCAATGACGCGATGTTTTGGCAGACCACTTAGCTTCCAGGTCACATAGGTCAGCACATCAACTGTCTCACACACACACACACACACACACACACACACACACACACACACACACACAAAGTCAAAGAGGAACCGAGTTACCGTGAAAACCAAAATAATATAAATAAATAATATCCTAATGTGCAGTGTTTGAGGCTCTTTATGCACTCACCAGGGTTGGAGACCACGATGAGCGTGCAGTTGGGGCTGTACTTGATGATCTGAGGGATGATGGACTTGAAGACGTTGACATTTCTCTGCACCAGGTTGAGGCGGCTCTCTCCCTCCTGTTGGCGAACACCAGCTGTCACCACGACCAGGCGAGAGTTGGCTGTCACTGCATAGTCTGACGAAAGAAGAAAGAGTAACACATGATCCGACGAGTCACGTTTTTCTTTAGTATGGGGTGATTGCAGCTACAGGTCCTGACCTTTGTCTGCGACTATCTTGGAGGTTTTGAGGAAAAGGCTGCCGTGCTGCAGGTCCATCATCTCTCCTTTGAGACGGTCCTCAATCACATCCACCAGAGCCAGCTCATCACACAGGTCCTGACCAGAGGATGAGGAAGAGAGTGAGCACTAATGTAGAGGCAAGAAGAGGACTCCTGGAAAACAATGTGACACTTTAGTGTGGCTGTTTATGCAGCAAAGCAGGTGAGCCCGTCACTGATGGTCCTGTAGATGTGCCAGCCAGTCCCATTTATATGGCTGTGAAAGTACCTGTCTGACATTAAAAAGCTATAGGTCTTCTTTCAGTTAGTGGGATAAAGATGTTAAAATGAGCTTCATGATTGTAGTTCTACATCACTACATAACTATATACCAAAATCTAGCTGTACAGATCCCCAAGTTTCCAAAGATGACAAACTGCTTAATGCCCCTGCTGGAAGTCTCTTCCTCTTAAAAGAGAGTTTTCCCTTTATCACCAAGTGCTCCTCATAGCAGATGATCTGACTGTTGGGGTTTTCTGTAGGGTCTTTACTTTGCAATATAACTGTTATTGTGAATTGTTTCCCTTCACCCCCAACCGGTCGCAGCAGATGGCTGCCCCTCCCTGAGCCTGGTTCTGCCTGAGGTTTCCTCCTGTTAAGAGGGAGTTTTTCCTTCCCACTGTTGCCAAGTGCTTGCTCATAGGGGGTCGTCTGACTGTTGGGGTTTTCTCTCTAATATTGTAGGGTCTTTACCCCACATTAAAAAGCGTCTTGAGGCGACTGTTGTTGTGATTTGGTGCTATATAAATAAAATTGAACTGAATTGAATTGGCACTATATGAAGCGTGGCAGGAGGGAGTGGGTCTGTCACAGAGATGAGACACACTGAACTTCTTTCTCTGCTGTTCAGGTTTAACCTACGAGACACAAAGCTTCAGTAATGGCAACTCTCTTCTTCCAGAAGTAACAGCCTCTCAGGGACCTGTCTTTCCTTAAAATCAGATGCTGGGAATAGGAGGCCATTTAATATTTAGGTCTATGCTGGTGGTAATCTTTGAACCTTAAATTTCATCACAGCTATTGTTTTCCTTCAATTTTTCTCTCACACTTAGAGGTCTCATCCACATGCTGCAGTTGGAGTTTGTCTTACCCGGAGCAGGATGCTGACAGCGCAGGCCATGCCCACCTGGCCCACCCCAACCACCGTCACCTTGTTCCTGGGAGGCTCAGCGGAGCTGCTGGCCAGAGGGCTGATGAGCTTCTGCAGCACTGAGGACATGATCACAGCTGCAGGGAGACAGATGGAATGACAGGAGATGCAGTGAAATTCCATCAACAAATGACTAAATGAACAAGAATGCAAGATCATGATTAGATACACAATAGGTGAAGCTGCAGGGCTTTCTCTGCAGCTTGGTTACCATGGGAAATACTCATTGGTCACACTTTAACAGTTCAAAGGTCACAGACACAGAGTCGTTTCTCAGCCAATCAAAACATCATAAATACGATATAGTCATTATCTGCCTCACAGCAAGAAGGTTCCTGGTTCAAACCTTAAGTTCTCCCTGCACCTGTGTGGGTTTCCTTCCAAAGACAAGCATCTCAGGTTAACTGGTGATTCAAAATTGGCCAGGGATGTGCAGTAGATAAAGTTCTTGAAGTGTACAGAATAAAGTGCTGTATGAATGTATGGTTAAATGTGACTTGTAGTCTGAAGCACTTTGAGTGATCAGTATGACTAGAGAAGTGCAGTATTAATGTACATTACAAAATATGACCGACAAAAATTCAAATAGTCCAGTGAGGAGGAAATGATTTCATTTTCAAAGTAATGTTAAACAGAGCAGCATGGCAGAACCACAAAAGAGAAAAAAAAAAAATGTGCTCGTATTCCAATCTCCTGCCTAAAGTCCAAAAAATAAAAAATACAGAAAGAGTAGAAAAGCACAGGTTTGTGGGTTGGTCAGAGTTTCACCTGAGCTAACACAGTCCCATTTCAATCTTTATTTACTATCTCCTCTTTATCCATAATGAAATCTTATTAATACTGTGAACACTGTCAGTCTTTCAACCATCTCGACTACTGGTTATCCAGTCCTCTTTAAACATGATGGTGTATTGCTGGGGACCTGAGTAAGGTTCCCAGATTGGATGGGGGTTCTTCTATTTTATCAATCAAAACTGTCTCCATAGGAAAAACTGTGCAGAGCTAGATAAACAGCAGCTTTAGCTTTAAAGCCAGCAGCCTTGTGGGTGCATTCCTACAAGGTGAGTACCAATTCAATTCACACCACTCTAGATGGACAGGAAGCACTACAGGCCACAGTAAAAATATTTAAATGTGATTTTAGGTTGAGCCGCCTCATTAACCTGGAAAGAAAGAAGGCTAGCACTGCTAATATTAGCCACACTCAACAAACCATTCTCACTCTGTGAGTACACAATATTATGCACAGCACCAAGACAACCCACTCCTTTCACTGCAGAGATTAAGCACCTTTCTGTTCTGCTGATATCAGTATAGGCTAACAGCAAAGTGTTTCACAGGGCCACACTTTACTTTAAAGGTCAGCAGCCTTGTGGGTAATCTGAAGTAAGCACCGTCTGCCTGGGGCTTGGAGAAAGTGTGTCTGGTGTGCATGATCACTAACCTTATTTAAAAAAAAAAAAATTAAAATAACCGAACGCAATCTGCTCATCACTAGTCGTAAGTTATGATGTTTAAACTGTGCAGCCTAAAATCAGTGTTGAAAGAAGTTCTCAGATTTTACTTACGTAAAAGTAGCAATACCACACTCACGGTCTGATATATTTGTACTCTGATTACAAATGATGTGGCATGATTACTGCAGAGGTGAAAAAAAACCTTAAAACAGGAAACATGTCCCCCGACATGTTCTGTACTGCAGGTATCCAGGTTTTTGAGCCCAACACCATGGCTGTAACAGGGGATTTATACTTCTGTGTTAAATCTACGCCGTAGATACATTGTAACTGCAACCCCCTCTGAAACCCTATGCCCTAACCTGACGTGCACCTCCCTACAAATGTAACTACACGTCACCATCAACGCAGCCCACACAGGTATAAATGCTGACGACACTGTCAGCCTCTAGTATAGTCTCTACATAGAATTGCCACAGAGGGATAATTCATGCAGAACTGTCAACTCTAGAATAAAGCACATTACTTTTATCGTCATAGGATAGGCCATTAGTCTCCAAAGCAGGCCTACACCTCATTTTACTTCCATTTGACTCCAATAAACAAATCTGGTTTTATTATTTTCTTTATTCATGTCCTCTAACATTGTCCTTTTCATAATGTGATATAATTCTGTCACTGTAAAAATCAAAATATACTGGTCTAAATGTCAGGTCATATGGCCCAGCCCTAATGGACAACAACATGTATTCAGTATTTGAGTCAGGTGACTGGGGACGAGTTATAGTCGCACACACACAAAAAAATATATATTAAACAGCTAAAGGATAGACATCAGGCTCTGCACACAGAATTCAAGGTGAGTTACTTTCAGCTGTTTTTATCTGTGTGCATGTATGAGTGATCCCTGTACAGAGAAAACTGAGCACTCTGATTTTGGTTTACTTTCCATTAAAGTGAAAACGAATAATGTCATGTTTTAGCTCCTTTTTGGTCAACCCCTTGTTTCACCGAATCTCCACAGAGATCAAGAGTCAGTGCAACCCACAGAAAAACAAAAATGGCTTTATTTCACTTTAATTTGAATAGTCCATGTTCTGTTTTTGTTTCCTGTTGGACATTGGATCAATCAGTGGTTTCTGGCTGCAAAGACAAAACATATTAATGGATTCATTATTAAATGCGTAGTCAGTGACAGAAACAGGTTCAGACTGAGGTCATAAAAGGATTTCCTTTTTCACATATTGCACTGCCTCTCAGTCAACGAGCCTCAACAACAACAACAGGAAGTGATGCTTTCATAATAAAGGTTGAATGGGCAATTAATTGCAGATTGGGTCTAAAGAGCTTACTTCTTAAACCAAAAAACACAACAAAGAGTCGAGCGTGTTCTGCACAGGTCAGTCAGTACTGTGCAGCTGGAAACATGATGCAAAAACAAGCTGATCACTGAGCCTCATATCAAGGTCACTGAAATGGAAGTGAAACCAGGGCTTACCAAAATTTTAATCTGTCCAATCTCAGAGACTCTCAAGTTTCATGTATTAAAATTGTCCAGAGGAGGAACACCATAACCTTTAAATGTAAAATGACTGAATGAATTGTAGATGGAAATGGCAGCCTTACATAGAGCATGATTTGAATGAAACTGGAATGATGATCCCAAAATAGACTCCTGAAGGTCACAGGCCTCTGTTTGGAAACCACTGACCTTAGCTGTCAGTCAGCATACAGAACAAAGCCCAGTGAGGTGACAGCTCTGTAATATTTAGCCTGCCAACAAGCTCTAACCTCTCAGTCATACCAAGGTCAAAGAGGGCTGCAAACAGGCGGCTGGGGGGGAGGGGTGCTTTGTCTTTATAAAGGAGCGCCTCCTGCGCACACTGCTGTTCAGCTGCTTATTCAGGATTCAATGTGTCTGTTGAGCAACACAATGCCCCATTGTACCCCCCCTAAAAATTACTTTACCATTGCATCATTCAGACACGGGCTTGTAGCTCACACGATTACCTTCATGTCTCCAACACGGTCTGAGGTCGCTATTCCAGTTAAGCGGTGTGCCTGGAGGCTCTTGCATTGTAATTTTAGTGGGAGTTATGTAAGATTTCAGGCCTGAGCCCTGCCATCGCCCGAGCAAAAGTAGAAACTATTTAAAAGTCACGCGCACAGCGAAAAAAAAAAAAGGTACTAATTAATGTTAAATAAAGATAAGTCGACATTAATGTGGTGGAATGTAAAGAAGAAGAACAGCGACATTTGCGTTGCATCACAGCTCGAGCTTCACGAGCTGCTGCGTGGCCTCTGTGCACTCCTACTGTTAACTACCATCACTTCAGATATCATTCAAAACACCCAGAATAACAAGCACGTAGCTTTAAAGCTGTCTAAACCTGCGGAAAACACGCATCGAGCCTCTCTTCAACGATACTGCACACATTTCCGACACATTCAGTGGAACTTCCTACACACTGAAATGGTTTCCTTCAACTCGGAGCATCCATTTCTGATGCGGCGCTCCGCACGAAGCCGCCGCAGAAAGCAGCCAGAAGAAGAAGAGCTTACACTTACAGGTTAAAAGAAAAGCCTGATATCGTTATGCGGTCCCGGTGGAGTTGACGGGGCGACGATCCGTGGATGGCAGGGAGATGGAGAGAATCGTAGTGTGCAGCTGAACGGGCTGCAGTGGAGAGGGGGAGGCGTGTAAGAGGCTGGGTATGAGGAAGAGGAGGGGAGCAGGATGCCGGCCGCCTGCGTGGCATTCACACCTGTTTATTCACTCTCATTTATAGCATTATTGGTTATATATGTGCTACTTATGATTTAAAATAAGACTTTACTGATGCGGGGAGATCACAGAGCTGCCCATAAACTCATTCAAATCACACTTTTACTATCTGCACCATTAAGGAGATGCACAACAGGATGCGTCAGTAATAATCCAGTGATAAAATCCAATGATAAGCATCATTAGACACACAAGCGCTTGACTTTGGATAAGTTAGATATCTCTGATGTTTATGCATTCAAAATGCATGGTTTTTACTTGTAATTTCTACACTTTGCTTTGAAATTTTACTTTCGCCTAAGATCCAAGTTCTCCTGCTCTGCCTGCCATGAAACACTGGAAAACTATAGGGAAGCCCGTTTATCGGGTTCTACTGCAGGATGATCTTTCCCAGCTGAGTGGGCCTGACTCTAGCTTTATATATTAAGGTAAACAGCCTACAACATTAGAGAGAACAACAGTGATCTGGGGATTTCTTACAAACATGCACTGGTAGACAGTGGGGAGGAAGAACTCCCTGTTAACTGGAAGAGAATTCCGGCAGAACCAGGCTCAGGGAGGAGCAGCCATTGGCCCCAGCCAGTTGAGAGATGAGAGGAAAAAGAAAAAAGAGAAGACTTGCATAGAGAGACTATGAATATCAAAAAGGACAAAACACAAATTACAGGAGAGAAAAGACAAAAGGTAATAATACAGATGGACACAGCCACCATCATGTCAGCCATTGGTTGGTTTTTACATTTTGAAGCCTCAACATTAGCATTTTGGTTTCTGTGTCTTTATAAAGGAGCGCCTTCTTCGCTGGCTACAGCTCCCTGTCAATCATAGCGACCATGAGTTATAAAAAAATTCATCCCACTCAGAGTTGCTATGAAGGGGTAAACCACCCATAAAGGCCAAAACTGTTCTTTTGAGCAGGCTGTAAACTTTTCAGTGTTGTAAAGTTGGACATTTTAACATGGGAGTCCTGCCCTGGTTTTAGAGCCAGCCTCAAATAGCCACCAGAGGGACCTTAGTTTTTGGTACTTCCAAGCTGGCTTCATTTTTCAGCCCCAGAGGTTGCAGCTTGGTATAAATGCACCAAGTATGCCTGAGGGGAGTGGTGGAGAAGTCTCCGGGCAGCCTGAAGTTTTATCTCATACTAATGGCATTAAATCTCAAAATCAAAAGTCATTATAATGATGCACTGTTTTAATTATGAGATGCTTTACCAATATTATAACATACTATGTGCCTGTTTTTCAAGTGGCAGAAACATTGGCATCCATCCAAACATGACGGTTACTCATAGATCACACACAAAACCGGTTACACTACTTTAGCATAAACGTTAAGTTTAGTGGAGCACTTCTGTTGCCAAGTGCTTGCTCATAGGGGGTCGTCTGACTGTTGGGGTTTTCTCTCTAATATTGTAGGGTCTTTACCCTAAATTATAAAGCGCCTTGAGGGCGACTGTTGTTGTGATTTGGCGCTATATAAATAAAATTGAATTGAATTGAATTAAATTGAATTGGAATCAGTGAACAGCTTCCTCATGTTTCCATGTTTCTATTTCTCAAGTGAGTGTTGGATTTCTGTTTAACTGGGACACAAAAGAGACAAACCTGGATGTTCTGCTTCCTTAGATATAAATACCTTTTTTCAGTCGCACACAGAAACATATCCATAAATCTGGTAGAACCCGAAGCCAAAGTGTGATTAAAAGTGTTTCACAGTAAGTGAAAAGACTATTAAGCCCTCCTGGGAGTTTCTCATTTGGTCCACACAGGTTCTCTGCTTCTCTCTGCTTTCATAGCACTTTTATTTAGTTAGACATATGAATTCAGGACATTTGCCTGATATTTGTGGTCTCCTCATGCTATATTTTATTAAAGGAAAGCTTCTGAATACGTCTGAATGTCCAGCCCAATCTCCAACAGTGTCTGACTTTCAAAGATATTTCTAACATGTCACATATGGCAGACAGGTGTGTATGTGTACTTTATCTGGGTGGGCCCACAAACACGTGGACTTTTACCTGTAAATGAAACATTCCTAATGCTTCAGAGAAAGTGTTATTACAAGGGGTGTGACATTTTTCTTAACTAAGCAGTCTAAAGAAATGTGGTTCAGCATGTCAGTATTATGTGACCTACATTATATGAAGACACTGGTTGTGTATATCTCCTGCAGATGTTCACTCTGTCATACTATTCTGTTTCTTTAAGCTGTCCTAATGGGACAGATTAGCTGAGCTAAAACATCTATCAGCCATGTCTGGGCTTTGTTCATATCAAGTGAGGGTTGAAGGTCAGACAAAATCACAGTCACTGGATCACAGAGAAAAAGAGGACGTGTGTGAGCAGAGACAGCATGAGCCTCCACTGGGGCTCTCCTCTTCCTTCCTGCCTGTGGTTGAAGAATTTTGTTCATCATTTGCTTGGTCCGTCTTCATTTAATCTCAAATCATTCTCAGTCGAGCAAGTCCAAGAACAAAACACACTTTGCGATGTCTTGGCATCAAATGTTAAATCTTTCATTTGAACGCATCAGAAGCAAACTTTGTTCCAACAGTAGAAAAGACTGGCGGTAGTAGTTCATGCATTCACACCAACATGCTGTGTCCTGAAACCCTGTGCTGACGCTGAACATGTCACACATGACGATTATGATGATGGTGGTGGTGGAGGTGGTGTTACAGGCTGGCAGCCAATAGGATGTTGT
>VUQI01030937.1:15544-30677 GCA_015106735.1 Paratilapia polleni
GGATGTTGTAGTCTTGCCTTTCTCTTCATTCAGCAGGACACTAATCCCTTAAAGGCGCCCACTCTGCTGAAAATCGTTGCATGAACAGTGAGGGGAGTGACAGAGGGAATATTTTGGAAAGTGGAAGAAGGCACGCAGAGCCAACAGGCTGTTACATAACACCCGCCCTCTGTCAAAGTAGCTGCTCTGTCTTTCTTTATCAGCGTGCCTCACTCTGTTTCTTTATCTCTAACATCTTCAACGTCTTCACGTATATTTCTCTCAGCCATCTTCATAAACAGTCGTGATGTTTGTCTCAGTGAGGGAGAAACAGGCAGCAAGAGAGAGAAGTACACAAACTAACACAAAGTGATAACATACTCAGGTGAGAGTTCAGGTGTCGTAGTAAATCTCTTTGTAAGTCCATGTATCTGTGCATTCAATTTTCATTATTCATATTCATTCTTTTTAATATTTTCTGTTTCTTTCTGGTCAGTTTGCATGTCTTTGTGGACATTTTGAGTTTTTGTGGTTGGTTTGCATTTCTGTTTTGCTGTATTGCATTTAGTAGTGCTCCTCCTGTGTCTCTTTGCTGCCTGTGTTTGCATCGGAGTGTACATTTTACCTTTGTCTGGTTCCATCTCTCTGTGGTCAGTTTGCATCTCTTTCCAGTTCTTCTGTGTGACTTTGCAGTCGAGTTATGTCTCTTTGTGTTAATCTTTAACTGGTTTGTGTCTCTTTGTGGTCTTTAGGATTCTCTTTGTAGCCACTTGCTTCTCTGTGTAGTTGCTTAATTGACTTACCAGAAAGAAAGGTTATCCTTCAAAGAGAGGCCCTGAACCAGGGCCACCTGACTCTTTGGGCTCCTAGGCCTGTGCCTGGTTCTGTTGTAGATGGGAGACTCCTGCTTTCTCATAGTTTGTGAGACTGGAGGGAGCTGCACACAGACTCCATGCTGGGGACAAATGAGGTGACTCTGGTGTGTTACTAATACTCTGCTCAGAACACAATGTGTTTGTATGTGGTTAACATACAGGATGTAAAGTGAGAACAGGTTTTAGCTCATGCAGCAGAACTGTTCTGTCATTGCTCAGTGTTGTTTTATTCCTCCCAGTGTATCAAATCAGAGAAACACCTCACAGGGACATGAGGGTAGGGATAACACAGGGACAGATTGCAGACATGAGCTCATGGTCAGTCACATCTGTCTCATTGCTGTGTTTGTTCCAGAGTTATTTCAGTGTGACAGATTCATCAGGTGAAACGTTTCACCAGGTAACTCGACTTAAATGTAAAGGTTCATTCTTAACCTTGGAAATTATATGCCCACCAGCTTTTGTTTGCTTTCTGAGTGTAAAACAGATATCAGTCTCATGTCTGCATGTGCAGTACCGACCTGGAGTCAAGACATGGCTAACAAGCAAACCTGAAGCAAGAAAACTTTTTTGGCTCGGGGCAGGGTTAGCAATGCATATAAATCTGTGTACAGATTAAATATTTTGAGCTACAACAGATCAATCAGTGAAGTTTAGAGGTGCTGATGGGTGTATTTTTAACTTCAGGCAGAGCTAGGCTAGCTATTTCCCCCTGTTTCATATTTATGATAAGATAGACTATTCATATTCTGACTCTAGAATAGTCTAGTAGGTTCATGTCTGAACATACAGTTATGAGACCAAAATCCATCTGGTTTCATACAAACAGTAAATTGATTTCAGCCTCTTCTAACCTCCTTTGTAGTGTGTCTGTACACAGTGTGGCAGCTGTATAAAAATATAATAACACAGCGACATGTGAGGGCAGTTATTACTGTAAATATAGTAATGAAATGCACTATGAGGGCAAGTTCTTACACTTTACTGACACTGTGCAAGGTCAGCCTGCTGACTGACCTTGAGTAGCAACCTTAAAACCTCTGGCCAATCAGGAAGCAGCCCCTCCCAATTATAACGCAGCACATGGACAAAAGCATATATTGTGTTTTTGTCAGGCAGAGATAAAGCTTGGCAGTGTGTTGGCAGTATCCACAACCACACAACTGAAAGAATAATTTGGTAATATTCACCCACTTTGTACATTGATTCAGACATACAGATTTAAGGTCGCTCTCCCAGATCCTTCCTGCATGTAAGTTAATGTGCAGTGACTGGAATTACACAGCAAACAATTTGGTTCAGTACACTTCAGGACATTGCACTGTATTCTAAATGGTGGCACCACATTTGGTTCACATTGTTTTGTCATTAATTGGTATCAGATCCATTCATTATGACTTTTTTCTCCACCTTTTTGAGTTGCTCCAGTTCCTCCTGGTTTGAGCAAAAGGGGAGGCTGAGGGTGGAGCTGGCTGAAAGACACCAACCAAATGGACTGAACCATCTGCTGTGACAGCATGGGGGAGAATGAGGTTTCTTTGTATTAAACTTAGTTATTGGTTCCCCCCTTTGCATTTAAAGTGCATTACTCTGCTAGTATATAGGCTGAGGTCTTGCTCATTTGGTTATGTCAGTTTGCTGAGTTGAGATCTTGTTTTGTTAAGTGGTGTTTTTGAGTAGGGGTCTATTTAGTTAATCTCTTTTATAGGCCTACTTGTTTCTTTAAAGAGCTTACTTTCATTGTTATGCATTTTTGATATAATTTTTTGTCATTTTGGGTATAATAAAACCCACTTTTTTTTTTTTTACACCTGTGCCTGTATGTCTTTTGACTGCTTGGTCCCTTACAGGCAGGCTAAGGGGAAAACTGGGCTGGAACAATTCCTCTGTTAAACAACCAAAGAGAGCTTATGTAACCGCAGGTTATGGTGTGAAGTAAGGGTGACCAATGACTGTGGCACTCATAGTTAGTGGAGCACCAAATGTCACTCCCTGTCTCATTGCTGTAGGTCACTTCTTTTTGAAACCTGGAGTTTTGCACTTGCTGTTGTCTTACAGACAGTTACTGAAGCCTGAAAATCCAAAAAGGACAGAGGCTAATGTGCATGGCTGGTTAACCTGCAAGGAGCTGCAGGGTGAAAATTAACTTGACTAGCAAATTCCCACACTATGTGCAGGTCTTTGCTTTAGTGTTAGGACAATGAACAATAACTGTGAAGAAAATCATAATTACTTTTTTTTAATTGTGATTACATAAAATGTGTCACGGATTTACATTTTAGTAAGTGTATATATATATATATTCTCTGTGTTTCACACAGGCGGGTTTTTGCCAGGACTGCAAAACCCTAAAATATTTGTATGCGCCATATGGATGTTGGCACTCACAGTGCCCTGGGCAATGTTTATGCAAAGTTTCATCAAGATTGGCCCAGTCGTCTAAGAGGAGATAGGGCACATACAAACATACATACACTACGATCATTATAGTATGATGATGTCATGGAATTACAGCAATATTTAAACATAGTCCCCCATTTTCAGAGGCTCAAAAGTATTTGGAAAATCTAACATAATTTTTAATAACAGGATTGTTTTCATGACTTGGATGAAAATCCTTTGCAGTCAGTGACTGTCTGAATTCTGGAACCCATGGATATCACCAAATGCTGTTTCCTCCTTTGAGATGCTCTGTCAGACCTTCACTGCAGCCACCTTCAGTTATGGTAAATGGACTGGTTCTTATATAGCGCTTTTCTACTCAGTTTCTGTGTACTCAAAGCACTTTATACTACAGGCCACATTCACCCAGTCACACATACATTCATACAGCACTTTTTATCTATACTTAAGTGCTTAGTAACATTCAGACACACTCACACTCCGATGAATGCATCGGGAGCAACGTGTTGCTATCACTATCTTGCCCAAGGATACTTCGGCATGCAGACTAGGGGAGCCAGGGATCGAACCACTGACCTTCCGATTAGTAGACAACTCGCTCTACCTCCTGAGCCACAGCCGCCCCAGTTGCTGCTTGTTTGTGGGTCTCTGCCTTCAGTTGTGTCTTCAGTAACTGTAAAACATGCTCTGTTGGGTTGAGATCAGGTGATTGAATTGGCCATTGAAGAATATCCCATTTCTTTGCCTTAAGGAACTCTTGGACTGCTTTTGCATGATGTCATAATTAACAAATTAGTGGACTCAAATGCAGACTTAGAGGCAGACAAATGTTCAAGGTACTTATTACAAAGTTCAACTCACAATGCAGGGAATTTGCAAGGGGAGGACTCTCCAAGTTGCAGGGAGTGAGCAGCGGGGAAACAGTGGAGAATAGGCAGGCAGGCGGGTATGGTGGTCTTGAGTCTTTTCCTTCTAGAGATCTGAGTGTAATTCCAGAGAGCACAGTGATCCAGACAAGTGGAGGGAATCCAGCCCACACATCGTGGAGAACTAGGAGAAGAAATGAGAGAATGAGGTAAGTAACATGGAGATATGACTTTTGCCAAAAACACTAAAGTAGAGCCTGATGTTCTACCACTAAATGATCTGGTGAGGAGTGCATGAATAGATTGGTCCTTATATACACAGGAGGCTTATGAAAAGATGGCATACCTATGCATTGCCAGAGACCCCGTCAGGAACTTGTCACAAAGCATACACATCCACCTGAGAGGAGTGATAGAGAGAGGGAGCAAGAGGGAAAGAAGGAAGGGAGAAAGGAAGAGGAGGGTTGGATACTGCCAGGGCCATGACGCAGGATGCTTCTGGTCATTATCCATTTCCACTGTGAAGCACTGTCTGATCAGTTTTGCAGCATTTGTCTGAGTCTGAGCAGACAGTACAGCCCTGTACACTTCACAGTTCATCCTGCTGCTTCTATCAGCAGTCACATCATCATTAAACACAGTGACCTGGTTCCACTGGCAGCCGTACATGACCATGACATAACATTACCTCCACCATTTTTGACAGATGGTATGCTTCAGATCATGAGCTGTTCCTTTCCTTCTTTATAAGTTTTCCCTTCCCATCATTTTGGTACAAGTTCATCTTGGTTTCATCTGTCTCAAGGGTTTTTCCAGAGCTGTGCAGGCTCTTTTAGATGTTTTCTGGTAAAGTCTAATTTGACCTTCCTGTTCTTGAGTGTAACCAGTGGTTTGCACCTTGTTGTAAATCGTTCATGAAGGCGACTCTTGGCTGTAATAATGGCCTCCTTCACTTGCATTGACATCTCTTTGGACCTCATATTGAGAGTTCCAGTGAACAGCTACCAAATACAAGTTCAACACTTGGACTCAACTCCAGATCTTTTATATGTTTAATTTGTTGTGGAATAAGAGGGGAATAGGCCTCACCTGGCCATGAAACTGTGTATCAGTCAATTGTCGAATTTCCTCTGAGCCTCTGAAAATGAGGGGCTGTGTATAAAAATGGCTGTAATTCCTAAACAGTTACTGCAATACTTTAGTTAAACCCCCTGGATTAAAGCTGAAAGTCTGCATTTCAGTCACATCTTAATTGTTTGATTTAAAATCCTCTGCGGTGGTGTACAGAGGCAAAACTACAAAAGGTTCCAGTGTCCAAATACTTATGGATCTAACCCTAAATCTACATTCTTCACACAAGGCAACAACTTGATAAACAGATTTTATGACAGCAGCATAATGTTCACAGTTCAACCAGACTTTAACATAGCATGCCTGTGAAGGTTCAAACATATCAGCATGCAATGGAAAACACACTATTCATTAACACTTACATGATCTGAGTCACTTGTCAGTCATACTGGTTGTTTTTCAAAAAGTATTGCTATAAATTATGGGACAGTAGTATCTCCTTTCCTTTCATAAAGGATGGTCCAGTGTATCTTATCCTGTGAAGCAGTGAAGCACTGTTCTTTAGTATTTAGAGAATTCAGCCAGCTTTAATTATGGCTGCCACACAAATACTGGCTCATATCAGTCAGTTAGGAACCTTCCTAAGCAAATTTGACTATTCAACCATAGCCTCCATGTATGGTAGTAGATAGGCTTTTGGCCTAGTAGGGCCACCAATTCCCCTGTCTATGACAGCCCCACCCTCCACTGTCACTCTGACGGCTGATTTAGAGCCTATGACGTAACCTATGCATGTGGCCAACGTGGTGCATTGTGTTAATTACCTTGTGGTCCCCTCCTGGTGTTTTACATGCGGTGTCAGCCACGATAGAAACGAATAAAGTGCTGGGACTTTTTCCCCCTCCTCAGTCCCCACTATTTGTTGTGGTCAGTTTTTTTATTTTTCTTTGGAGGCAAAAAAAACAAAACGTCAGGTTGCAGTGTAACTTACGTTGTAGGGTTTCAGAAGAGTTTGCAGTTACGACATACCTACAATGTAGATTTAACACAAAAGTATAAATCCCCTGTCACTCTCAGGCACACACCTAGACACCGTTGTTCTAAAGAACTAATATAATATGAAGGCACCTTTGAGGAACTAACTGGATTTTGGTCCATGTAGTTGTAGGGAACAGGCTAGTCTTCTGAAAGGCATTTAAGCAACCTGCCCAGGTCCTGTGGCCTGGAGAACCTGAAGCTCACATGCTAGAGCTCACTACACTGAAGTTTTGAGGAATCAGTATCTACCTGAGTTGCCTCTTCAGTCTGTGGTGCCTTGACTGACTGCAACTAGGTCTGGGTTGCCAGAACTGCTTAGCCAGTGTTGTATTACCTTTAGATGATATATTTTGCCATTTGTACTTTTGACTGATGTACAGGGATTTGGGTGTGAACAGCTATGGTTCCTTTCTATTGCATGGTGTGAGTTCAGTGTTCTTACCCTATCTTACTTTCTTCTAGTGGCCCTGCCAGGTGAATAGAGTGGTGTACTGGTGATGTACCACTTTTCCTCCTCACTGCGTGCTTTTGTGTGATAAAATATTTATGTGCACTTTCATTCCAATTGTCACGATGTGGCTTTTGGCCTAGTAAGGTGGTTTTTGCTTGGCATTGGACAAATAAAATGACCCCTCCAGTGTCAAAATCAGCATCTCTTTTTTTTATTACCAACATTTGTGGTGAACATGCTGATTATTCGTTCTTCTGGGGATTTATACCATCAGGTGGTATTGTCTAACCATGAAGCTCACTAGCTTCATATTTCAGCCTCAGTTACAGAAGCTTTACAAACAGGCCTGAGTTGAGTCAGCTGTTACTTCCTCACTTCTAAATTCTCTCTCTAGCATAAAGCAAAAGTCAAAAGCACTGGTTGGAGAAAGCTTTACACATGTTGGATGTGTGGAAGCAGAAGAACACGTGGATGAATTTTGTTCTTATTATAGTCATCTGAAGCCTGGCTTTTTCCCTTCCCTACTCTCAGACACCTCCCATGCCTGCTGTGGAGTCCTCCCTCTACAAATTCCTCAGTGAGACTGAAGCCATGCCCCCTCCTCCATGTGATCAGGAACCAACTGCTGTTCCACAATGACCTCCAAACCTGGTCTGAAAGGACAATGGCTGGATTAACACATGCACCATTGCCTACACCTCTGCCCCACTTCACAGAGTCTTCCCCTCCCCCACAGACTGAGAGGCAGCAACACGCTCTTTAAGGCATCGGGAAAAAGTCTCATTTCTATGTATTCTATAGAATTTAAAGTGAAAGTCAGGTTCATGTATCACATTCTGCACTCTTCTTTGCTTCATTCTTTCCTGTTATTTTTTTCTACATTCTTTGGCCTTTTTTCACATAAACCTTGAAATAATTCGATAGTTTGAGGATTTAGAAACACTGGAGACCATCTTTACATCAGTTGAGATGCCAGTCGGTTCTTGGATCACGCCAGTCTTTAATCACATTGTTTATACACTGGGTAAAGATAAAACTCACATGGAGAGTTACACAAACATTACAAACATTACAAATTATTAACTACACAGCTGTTGTGATTCTGTGCTGTTATGGGCAGTGTACATCCCTGAGCTCTGTCTCATGCAGCCACTCCTGCTTGGCCATCTTTAAGAATGCCAGCATCAGCAAAGGAGGGTGTCACAGTGCTTAAAGTCTGATGTCAGTGACGTCATGGCATTACACCTTACAATGCTGTCCAAACTGTGACATACACAGAGCAGAGTACATACTGTTCAAATGCAATGAACAATGTTTATTTCAATACACCTGCCATGCACTCCTCTAAATGGTAAAATGGACTGGTACTTATTTAGTGCTTTTCTACTCAGTTTTGAGTACTCAAGTACTCCTCTAACTGTCCTGCTGCTGGGAGCACACACGTGCTCTCTTCAGACCACCTTAAAACCTCCACATTAAACCACACACTGGGCAGACATGGAGGAGTCTTCCCTTAGACCTCATGTTCAGCACACACTGGAGAGAAAGTAGGGAGAGTGACTAGCAAATGTAAAACATATAGAACACCTGTGGTAATTAGACTCCCTCTCTCTGTTCCCTGAACCACTCAGACTAACTCTTCCTTCTGTAGCTGAGCTCTAACCAAGCCCTACCACCACACAAACATACATTTGCATTTGATGATGATGCCAGTGACAGAAGAAACAGACCACTCAGCCCACTGATTGTCCAGCAACAGGATCCCAAAATGAGAGTAAACATCATCTGAATGACATTTCACTTACCTGCTTCCCCAGCAGTACATCCATCAAGTTTGTAGTGTATTGGATTAATGCCTGAGGTCAGAGGTCAACAGCTGCACACGCATCCACACATACAGAGATTACTCTATTTATTACAGAGATGTAGGACAAAACTTACTCACTACTTACTACCTGCTGTGGTCTGATGGAGCAGCATCAGAGCTGGTGACACCAACAGACTGAACAAACTGATCAGGAAGGCTGGCTCTGTGACTGCCTGCAAACTGGACACTTTTGTAGCTGTGGTGGAGAGGAGGTCACTGAACAAACTGTTATCCATCATGGATAATCCTGACCACCCTCTGCACCGCTTACTGCACATGCAGCGGAGCAGCAGCAGCAGCAGCAGCAGTAGTAGTAGTATTGGGAGATGTTCCACCAGGTGGAATTACATTACATTCAAAATTCTTCTTTTCTAGCTGCTCCCTTTAGGGGTCACCAAGTGGATCATCTACCTCCATCTCAGCCTATTCCAGCATCCTCCTGTGTCACACCAACCCTCTGTATGTCCTTCTTCCCTATATCCATGAATCTTCTCTGTGGTCTTCCTCTTTTCTTCTTCCATGGCAGCTCCATCTTCAACGTCTTTTGCCCAATTTATCCACTATCCCTCCTCTGCACATGTCCAAATTTTCTCATGCTCCTTGTTTCTGATGTTGCTGTCTGCTGAGATTGCCACATCTATCACAACTGCAGACTTCTGCTCCTTGTCAACCACCACTATGTCTGGTTGGCTGGCCAGCAGCTATTTGTCTTTGACACTTACTAATCCTCATCCTCCCTCTTTCCGTTGCTTGTAGAGCATCAGGGTGCTGGACTTAGGACGGAGACCTCCATGCATTGTGAGGAGTTTTTGTGTCTGGACATCGGTGGCCTCTATCTTCTCCTGTGGCCAGCTTATTATTCCAGCTGGGTATCTGATGACTGGTAGAGCATATGTACTGATGGCTCACATCTTATTCATACCATTGAGCTGGCTTCTGAGCACCTGTCATACCTTCTGGAGGTATTTGGCTGTGGCTGACCTTCTTGCATCTTCATCATGGTTCCTGTTGGCCTGTGGGATACCCATTGTCAAAGAGTGTGAGATCCCCAAGGCCTCATCCACCGAGGAATGTCTAAATAAGGGACTTAATATCTAGCCCTATGATAGTTGATAAAGTACAGAGTTCAGAAATACAGTGCTTAATAAATTTATTAGACCACAATTCAATGTAAGGTTTACACCACAGCTGTCCTAAATTAACAGTATTGGTAATTACCAAAATATTTTTTTAGATTTCTGTAATGGTTAATCCACCAGTGTCCACAAGCTCTTTGATCAAAATGATATTTTTTAATGCTAAATATAATTATTGTTGTTATCCATGAATTTTCAAATTTATTGTTTTACAGAAAAGCGGGAAAAAATGTCAAAGCACATTATTATATTTGGATTAAGATGCTAAATTCCAGTTATTCACCTGCATTCCTGAACAGAAAAATGAGTTTTAGAGGTTGAATGTTATGCCTGATTTTTTTCTGACTTCTCAGAGAAGTCCAGTGTGCCGGCTCAAATTTGGGTATAAAAACATGAATTCAGTTTGAAATTCCTCACTCCTGTTCAAAATGGTAAAACATGGAGAACTCACTGAAAAGGAAAGTGTTGTATTAAAGCACTTTGTAAAGTTGGATGGTCTTTCTCGTTTTTATGACAGGTGGTCTTATATATATATATATATGTGTGTGTGTGTGTGTGTGTGTCAACGTGATGTGTAGTTACGTTTTCTAGGGGTGTGTGTTTCAGGTTACAGTTATGGCGTAGGGTTTCAGAAGGATTAGTGGTTACAGCGTATCTATGGCACATATTTAACACAAAAGCATAAATCAACTGTGATGCATAATTCGTGGTACTGCATCTGTGTCTGTTTCAGTAGGTATCTGGCTACACAGAGTAAAGGAATATGGGTATGCAACCTATGCAGACGTGTTAACATGCAGTCCTCCAAAAAAACAACAGCACATAGAGTGATGGGGATGACGCTATAAAGCTACTTTCAGCTGCTTTCTTGCCACAAGGGGTCACCACAGCAGGTAGCTCCACATGTTTGATTTGGTAGAGTTTTACACCAGATGCCCTTCCTGATGCAACTCCAAGGGGGATTTGTGTCTCTGGCTGGAATTAAACCAGCAACCTTTCACTTGTCAAGCAAATGTGTAAACCACTACAATAGCATTTGGCGTTGCTGTGCAACTCAGATGTTAAACACCTTTTAGTTTGATTCAGAATTATAGTGTGTATATACTAAAGTCTGGTTGTGTGTTCTGTGAGGCAACATTACTGTTTTACCAGAGAGTGTCAGGTCCTTGTCACAAAGAGCTGTCCCACAGCAGCTTAAACACCAAAAACACTTTAAACACAGCCCACAGTTAAAATGACAGTGATTTTTGGGCTGAAATATGTTTTGCAGCTGACTGTCCACAGCAGTACATTTAGCATCCATGTTAGCAGCATGCTTTAATACCCCTCCTAGCACTCTCCCCAGAAAAAGTGAGAAGCAAGGGGAGGGGACTACAGGTGTATTTTTAGATAAGTTCTTCTTTTTAGAAGTTGAAGGGAAAATTCTGGCTTGAAAAGCTGGGAGGTGGAAGACCTCATAACACTCATAACACTATAAAAATGCAGTTTCATGGAAATGATTATTGCATCTATACTGCTGTGTAGTTTTTGCAATCATGCCACACCATGCTCCTCTTCTGGACACGCCCCTGCACTCTATGTGGTGGACCCTCCATGTGTATGTGTGAGTAAAAGTTTTTAGGGGCCAGAACTGAAGTCCTCAGAAATCTCATTGGTTCATGTTATAATAAACTTCCTCAGAGAGGTGTTGTAAGATCCAACTTTGATGAATTCCTGTTCTTTAAAGAAAAACTGGGCACCCTCATCCCCTGTTGTCATTCCATTGATGGAAAAAGTGACTCTGAATTCAACCTCAAAACCTGCAAGTACTCGAGGATCATGTAGAAAGTATAATAATTTTGTCAGTTATTTATTGTTTCTGTTTTAAATCTAAAGGCTTGTGTGAAAATCTGAGATGTATTTTGGAAATTTTATGATGTCTTTCCAGAAGACCAAAGAAGACCAAGGAGTGCAGACCATCATGGACTTTCCTCCAGAGGAGGAAATCTCATCATAACACATTTGAAGACTGAGAAAGCCAAACATTCCTGGCACTACATGAAGTTCAATGGGACATTGTCAGGTCGAGCTGGGATAACATGGCTTATCAGACCTGAACTAACTGGTGGAGTCCATAAACAAGTACTCAGGTATTCAGACATTCGTGGACATTTTCCGTGGATTCAGGATTTGGTTCAGATTGTGAAGCTGTTTTTGGATCAAAAAATGTTTTATTATATTAAAACAAATGAAAAAAAGAAGTATCTTCACAAATACTCTCAGACTGTTGGACTCTTTTGTGTATGCACTGTATATCAGTTATATGGTAACTGACTTCATTTTAAAGGCTTCTTCTAATTTCTTGTAATCCAGGCTCAAAGCTTTGTTTTTCTATATGATAGGGCAAAGCAGATCATAGTATTTTGTGTAGGTTTATTTGTAACTTGTAAATATATTGTTGAGAATTAGTCAACAATTTAAAGAAAAATTTTGTATTTTGTGTGTGTGTGTGTGTGTGAGAGAGAGAGAGAGAGAGAGAGAGCAATGTGGCAGCAGTTCCTGTTCCCCCATCTAAGACCATGGGAGAAGTGTGCCTCCTGGGGTTTCTGACAGAAAGGTTTTTTGCCAGTGGTTAATGCTGTGAAAAGGTTTATTTAACCCACACCATAATCTTTATCTAAACCTTGATTTGTGCACCATAACTTATATTGTACAGTCTTTACTCCACAATATAAAGCACCTTGAGGCACCTGTTGTTGTGATTTGGTGCTCTATAAATAAAATTGAACTGAACTGAACTTGTGTTCTTGTCTTACCAAACTGTGACTTAAATGTGACTCTTTTTGTTTTTGCACAGGACACAAGGTCCAGTTTCCTGGGTGAAAGATCCTTTACCAGATGAGCCACACTTTAGCATTTTTCCTGTCTTTTCAACCGAGTGCAAAGCTATGGGATCACTAAAATATGACTGGTCAGTTGAAATGATGGTCCTGGATCAGTATTAATATGATGTTGTTGTAGGAAGAACACCAACACACACTGATTAACATAGTACTGTGTGAATATTGGACTGAAATTCATCAGGTGGACAAAAATAAATGTTTGTTGGCTATAGAAACTTGCTGATATTGGTATTTACACAAACACACAGGAAAAAACACACCTGGGATTATAAAGTCATAAACAGGAAAAAAAAAATTTTAATCAAGAAATCACATGCTTTTACTTTGAAAGGCTGATAAACATGCACAAGGACAGTGATGTCACTTTTTCTCAGATTTGTGACTTTAAATCCAGAGATTATTTATATTTATCATTTACCATCACAGTTTTTCTTGTGAATTTTGATTTTTTTTCCCTGTAAATTTAGTGCTTTAAACCACGAGATTATTCAACAAAACAAAAAAAAAATTTAAGACTTTAATTGTCGAAATTCTCAGCTTTTCTGAGCTTTGTAAGTATTACGGGTTTTTTTGTTTTTTTAACCTACTGGCCCAATGTCATAATGTACTATGTCGTTACTTTACTTTTATGCAGCAATACCATTAAATAACAACTCAATGATAAAGTTTGCTGAATCTTTAAAATTGATAATCATGGCCATACTGATCTGAAAATACAGATGATCAATTTAGGAGACATCATCCAGCCTAAAAAGCACAAAAACCCTGTTAAAACAAAACAAAACACAAAAACTAAATGAAACATTATAGCTGGAGGCTTACAGCGGTTCTTCGTGTATAATCTGGCTGCCTGTGTGGACTTGGCACAGCGAGATGGAAACGTAGTTGAAAGTGGACCTGATAGTGGAGGCTAAAGCCTGACGGTGCCTGATGGAGCCCACAGTTGTTTCCATCAGCAGTGGGACGTGCTGGAGATGGAGCACTAAAATAGGCCACACATACTGTTCAAGCAGTATGTGCAGTAACCCTGTCAGCCTGTCAAATCAATGGATTGCTCGTATTCTCACTAAATGTGGAAATTACTGCTGTGATCCATCCCAAAAAGATGATATGAGCAAATCGAGCATCTGACAAGCCTTTTATCCCTCAAAGTGTTGCTGATGTTTTATTCAATCACACACACGACAGTATCGCTTCACAAACAGGGAACACATAAATAGACTCCATTTCCCATGACCCCTTGCAACCTCACCCTGTCAGCAGGCCCTGTTGTACACACTGAGATGCAACCTTTTCCCAACAGCACTATTGCTGGCAGTGTAGAAGCTGGCCATTTGATGAGCAACAAATGGATTGTAATGACAGCATCAGTACATCAGCACACTGTGTGTGTGTTTGTGCATGTAAGGGGAAGTTGCTGTGACCCAGGCCAGGCTCAGGCCCATTAGATGAGCAGCAGGTAAATCTGCTCGGCACTCTCCTTCCATGTGTGACACATTAGCTGCTTCTAACTCAGTTTGAAATGCAGTGTGTAATTTTTATGTTCCACAGTTCTCTACGGAATTTTAGCAAAAGCACTACCAGCATCATGAGGGATGTAAAACAATGACTAGAACGCTACAGAAAACTGAAACAGAGCAGATGATCTTAAATACAGCTTTGTTTATTTTTGGTTACTGTGTAGAGTGGGAGCTGAATGTCTGAGAGAAACATGATTTAACAGTGAGCCAATGAAGAGAAGCTAATATAGGAGAAATATGGTCTCTCTTTCTAGTTCCTGTCAGTACTCTCGCTGCAGCATTCTGGATTAACTGAAGGCTTTTCAGGGAGCTTTTAGAACAACCTGATAATAATGAATTACAATAGTCCAGCCTAGAAGTAAGAAATGCATGAACTAGTTTTTCAGCATCACTCTGAGACAGGATGCTTCTAATTTCAGAGATATTGATCGATGAAAGAAAGCAGTCCTACATAATCAGTAGTTCCACAGTCCTTTACACTGTACTTTGTACTGATACACTGTCTTGCAGTGACATATTTAAACACCTGGAGGGGCTGCTGACTGAAGCGCTCACCTTTACATTAGTGGACAACCTTCTCTAACCCATCAGATGTGCTCAGAAACATGGGTTCCCAGGTATTAAACCCACATAGCCCATGTGTGCTGCTGTCATTACAGGAAGAGGGCAAAGAGAGATAAAGATATTCTGAATTATGAATTGATGTGTTGTAATCTTTCAACATTAAACTGTTAAGCTAATATAATTTGTAATGAAATAAGTTTGCATCACACCAACACTCTGAACTATTGCAGAATGGTTTTTTTCTACCTGCAGTGGTGTTCAGCCAGTGACAGTCATTACTTGTCATCTACTTTAAATAGAGTAAGAACTCCCTCTGGTGGTAGTCTATAAACTTTGACTGTAAAATGTCATTTTTTCCTTCAGTCTCTTATGATGTGAAGTCACACAGAAGCAGATGCAATGTTATATGTTTTATGAACTTGAAAACGACTGATTGCAAAAAAAAAAAAAAAAAACAAAACAAAAAAAAAAAACATGAGAG